>JANAVB010025600.1:2761645-2969540 GCA_029216955.1 Iris pallida
TTATCTCGCTGCTATTTTTTCCTTACATTCGTGATTGCTTTATCCCATGTCTAGTACACTCATCCTGTTATAGTTTTACTTTACATGTTTCTAGTTGTCTGCACATTCTTGTTCCTTTCTGTTATGATATTCCTATCTGTTACACTGTGTTAAGTTTCATAAGTATTCCTTGATAGAGTCGTCTAGTCCTACACCGTGATTTCCTCGACTTGATTATAACTTGACTTGACTTGACATGACTTGAGTAGGACTTGACTTTGACATTCTATATATTGTGAGTACTTGTCTTGACTACGGTCTATAGGATTTTTATACTAGGATTGGCTACCATCTTGGTTGTGAGTACTTGCCTTGACTGCGATTGATACACTATAGATTGTGAGTACTTGCCTTGACTACAGTCTATAGCCTTGACCTATTAGCCATTTCTAGTATGGCATGCCAGCGTCTTAGGATCCTTGTGTTTAGATCTTGTGTCTTAGTTCATTTTGTCTCATTGGATATCCTTGATTGTTCCTTAATTCTTTGTATATTTGTACTTTTACATGCTGGCTTGCATATTATGTATCTTGCTAGTCCTCTGAGGACCTGATGATCTCTTCAGGTTTAGCGACTGCGTGGAGTTAGTTAGCGGCTCATGATGGTAGTGATTACACCTGCAGGGATACAGGTATTTGCTTGTGATATTTTTTTATTATCCACTCGTGCTTTATATTCCGTACCATAATATATTCTGCTTATTTATAGACTCATATCATTCTTGGAATCTAATCGAACAATATGCTAATGGGCTGCAGACCATGACCCATACCTGTTCATTCATGTTTCATATATTCTTATGGATTGAGATATAGTTTGGATTAGACATGATACCATGACCTTGACAGCTTATACGTACTCGAGTCAGGCTGGAGTTCGCTCGATACGTAGCTGGCTTGCTCACGAGCTCGCGTCCGAAAAGCGGGTGCGGGTCGTGACATAGCTCTACCCATTGTGAAAATGAATCCACATGTGGACCTCTCGCTCTCCACCTCTGAGCACTAGCTGGCATCACTGAAGCTTTCCACTACCGACGGATCTCCGCTGTAGTACAGTGCATATGTCTGAGTCTTCTTGAGATATCTCACAACCCATTTCACAGCTTTCCAGTGTTCAACACCTGGGTTGCTCGTGAAACGACTCAACATTCCCACGGCAAAAGCTATGTCATGCCTTATGGCAGTAGTAGCATACATCAAACTCCCGATTATGCTTGCATACTCCAGCTGCCTGACGCTTTCCCCTGAATTAGGCTTCAGCTTCAGATCACACATGTACGGCGTATCGATCCCTGGAAGATCCCGATACCCATAACGAGTGATCATCTTCTCAATATAATGAGACTGTGACAGCGCTAGTCCAGTGTCTGTCCGGATGATCTTGATCCCTAAGATCATATCAGCTTCCCCCAAGTCCTTCATACTGAACTTGCTCGAGATAAATTTCTTTGTCTTCGTGACACAACCCATATCCGAACCTAGGATAAGCATGTCGTCCACGTACAGACAAACAATCACACATCTTCCATCAGCAAACTTCGTGTAAACACACTTGTCCGTCTTGCTGACCATGTAGCCATTTGACCTTATAATTTTGTCAAATTTCTTATGCCACATCTTGGGAGCTTGTTTAAGACCGTACAAAGATTTTACCAACTTGCAAACTTTGACTTCAAGACCGTTGACGACAAATCCCTCTGGCTGTTGCATGTAAATCTCTTCGGTCAGCTCGCCATTTAGAAAAGTCATTTTCACATCCATCTGATGTATCACCATCTTATGTATTGCTGCAAGAGCAATCAGCATTCTGATGGTGGTCATCCGGGCTACTGGAGCATACGTGTCAAAGTAGTCAATCCTCTGCTTCTGAGAAAACCCCTTGGCTACCAACCTAGCCTTGAACTTGTCAATAGTTTCGTCTGCTTTCATCTTCTTCTTGAAGATCCATTTGCATCCGATGGATTTCGCTCCTTCAGGAAGATCAACCAACACCCAAGTGTTATTTGAGGTGATGGAATCAATTTCATTGTAAATCGCCTCCTTCTAGAAAATTGCGTCTCTGGTCTTTATCGCCTCATCATACGTAAGCAAATCTGCTTATGATAGGTGAAAAGTCACTCCCGAAGTCCTTCGGCCTCCTTATATGCTTAGCTGACGGCTCAGCTTGTTCTGGTTCAATAGTTGTTTCAACAACAACATCTTCTTGGACCACATCTTCATTGAAGACTTCAGTTTCCTGCGCACCCTCATTGTTCTCCGGTACATCTGTAAGAACAATATTCTTGTGCCTTGTAAATTTGCCTTAAAAATATTCTGCGTCGCGAGATTCAATGATATGATTTGACTCAATATCAAGAAATCTTCGAGCATCACTCTTCTCGGCATACCCCAAGAAGATCGTCTTAGTAGTCCTTGTCCCAAGCTTCTGAATCTTCAGATCTGGAAGCTTGATATATGCCAGACACCCCCACACTCGAATGACATTCATTTAGGTCTGACCTTGAACCAGAGTTCATGAGGAGTAACATCTGAAGTTGCATGAGGCACTCTATTTAAAATAAAAGTGGCCGTCAATGCAGCTTCTCCCCAGTAGCACTTAGGAAGGCTAGTAGTCAACAACATTGAGTTAATCATTTCTGTTAACGTTCTGTTCTTCCTCTCTGCTACTCAGTTTGAGGAGAGTATGGAGCCGTATTCTCATTGACAATTCCATGTTCTTTGCAGAACGATGCAAATTCATGAGACCTGTACTCCCCACCTCGATCACTTCTTATTCATTTGAGTTGTTGTCCAGTCTGTCGCTCAGCTTCGGCTTTGAACTCCTTGAACTTCTCGAATGCTTCGTCTTTAGCCTTCATCAAGTAGACGAACGCATACTTAGAGAAGTCATCGATGAAGGTTATGAAATACTTCATCCCGACCTTTGTAGAGAATTGTTTGAAGTTACAGATATCGGAGTGTACCAACTCCAGAAGATCTGTACTTTGATTAGCCCTAGGAAAGGGTTTCCTTGTGATCTTCGTTTGAGCACAAATCTCACATTTCTCTACCTTACCTCCACACTTGGAGATAAGTCCTAGACTAGACATTCTGTTTATTCGTTTACAATGAACATATCCTAGCCTATTATGCCACAACTCAAGAGTATAAGTAGAAGGAGTGATTGCATTAATTACATTAATTAAGTTGGACTGATTTACAAGCTGAATTTTGAACATTCCTTCGGTAAAAAAGCTTTCCCGAAATATATTCCATTGATAGACATCACCACCTGGCCATCATTGATGTCCATCCTGAGGCCTGCGTTGCAGAGTAGGCCTCCTGATATCAGGTTCTTGGCGATAGCAAGTACATGCTTCACGACTTGAAGCGTCAGAGACTTGCCAGAAGTCAGCTTCAATACCACCGTCTCAACCCCGAGCACTTTAGCTTGTGCCTGGTTCGCTACCATAACCACTTCAGAAGAAGGTGTGTAGGTGGAGAACCACTCCTTGCTGGAGCAGATATGACAGGTGGCTCCAGTGTCTACCCACCAGTCAGAGTCAGTCCCTACCGCATCAACCTGCGCAATCATAGCAACAACGTCAGTGATCATAGATACCTTATTAGGCTCTCCTTGCTCTGATTGCTTGGTTTTTGCTTTGCATTCATTCTTGAAGTGGCCCTTCTTGCCACACTTGAAGCAAGGCATCTGAGACTTTGGCTTCTTTTTCTTGAAAGAAGTTCCCTTGACTTTCAGATTGTCAGGGTCCTTCTTCTTGCTGTGGGAAGCCGCATGCTTTCCCCTTTGTTCCTTGGTATGAACCAGATTGGCGTTAGCCAATTGCTTGGACAGTACGTCTACCTTGAGTTGAGCCCGCATCTGGTCCTCAACATAGATTTCCTGTAAGAGATCTTCAAGGCTGATCTCAAGCTTCTTCCTATGCATGTTTGCATAGAACTTACTCCACCCAGCGGGGAGCTTTGAGACAATCCCTCCAACAACAAACTTGTCGGGGAGGGGCATCGCCTCGTCTTCCAACTTCTATCGCAGCTTCAGAAATTTCTTTACCTGCTACAGCATTGACTTCTCGTCCTCAAAGAGCCATTTGTGATATTTTTCAACCATAAATATCTTGCTTCCTGTTTTTGTCTTCTTCGTACAGTTTCTCCAGAGACTCCCATATGTCTATGACAATAGGTTTCTTACTGTAGGATTTTGCTAGAAAATCCTCCATAGCATTCAGGATAAGCAGCCTGCAAATGCTATTCTCCCTTCTCCATTGTCCTGAAGTTTAGTAGCCGCAGTGATTGCGGTAGCAGACCCAGTATCTGGAACAGTAGGTTCCTCTTCATGAAAGCACGTGATCAACGTTTCAGAGTTGAAGAGTGAGATAAACCTTTCTCTTCCAGACTTGATAATGCTCTCCATCAAACTTTTCTAACTTACAGAAGTCAGTATTGAGGAGTGAAGCATTGAAGTTTTCTATCGTAGCAATATAGCTTTGAGATTGTTAGTGCCGGGATACAATTTTTCGATGAAAAACTGAGAAAAATGAAACAATTGTAAGAACAATATTCCAACACAACACTTCTAGAAAGGTTGCGCAAGTATAACAAAGATCTAAGAAGATCTTGTTATAATATTACGAGAATCTAAAAAGATTTCGTAATCTACAACAGCGAAGAAGATGACAGGCGAAAGATGGAAGATATCCTGCTGGGGTGAATGATCACCGTTGCTCAAAGCTATATTCGTCCCACACGAATAGCTTCCAGGAACCGACAAGTTCGTCGGAGAACTTTGGAACACTTCTACTCTTCTGACTCCTCGGATCGTACACGGACCCCCGTGCAAAAGCAACGCTGGTGCAAAGCTTCTCTTCTCTCTGACATGCTCTGTTTACTTGTGTTAAGAAACACTTGTAAACTTTCGTAACTCTCTGAATATGTTCTGTGTTATTTTTGTCTGCGAGAGAGAAGAGACCTTTCATAGGCCCGAGTAGCAACTGCCCGATTAGCACAACATTCGGGACGTGGTAATAACCACTCCGAACGTGCAGTAACCACTCAGATCATGCACATGCACGATCTGAAGCAAGTTGCGCCACTCGCTCACCCCGCGCGCCTTGCACACTGCACGCAGTATGCGTACTGAGCCACTTGCGCCACCTGCGCGCCCTGCGATGCGACGATGAGCAAAGTGCAAAGTGCAAAAAGCATGCGACGATACTGACGTGCAAAGTGCAAAGTGTGCCAACACAATGCCTCATGAGCCCACGAGCCCGAGTCCGAGTCGTAGCTCCCATGGAAACAAATTTTCCAAGAGCAAAAAGCATGAATGCTTTTAATTGTTGATTTAGCCTTTTTTATTTTCATTAGAAAAATAATCCCACATGGCACACCCATGTGCACCTCCACACTACATGTGCATCTCTAAACTAGCATAGCTAATATATAGAGATACGACTCCTTTGGCCTAGCCGATGTGGGACTAAAGTTTCTAAACAAAGGCCAAAATCCCAACAAGAACAAAATTTTAATAGAGAAGTTGATAGCTGATTGTATCGTTGAATGATATGCCTAAAGTGGGGGTAGAATTGCTAATTTACATGGAGGTGGGGGGGGGGTGCGGGAGTGCGGGAACTTACATAAGTGATGCCTTCCAGTTCCTATCGCGAGGGAGAAGGGGGAGGTTGTTTTGCCGTTGGCTACATTCGAAGTTGGTAGCCAATGTGGGGTTACTTTCCATTTTTATCAATTAATTAATCTTGTATTACTGTCCTTTAAAAAAATACTTATTAATTTTTTTGTTAAGAAATACTAATTACTTATTATTATTTTTGTTAAACCACTATTTTTTTTTGTTGCCATTTAATTAATTCAGGTAACACTATTTTTTTTGTTAAGCTACTAAGTTTTGTTAAGCCACTATTTTTTTAAGCCACATGCAGTAAAACTAATTTTTTTTCTAATTATTTATTAAACTAACTAATAACTAATCAAAAATATTAATATTTTAATATAAAATTTTAATTCTTAATTTGTAAGTAATTAATTTTGAGTTGATAAAATTTTAATTCTTAATTAGTTCATAATTAATTATCTTATTTTATCAAACTAACTATTTAATTTATTAATTTACTATATGAATAATTATAATCTATACTATAATATAATCCAAATAGGAGGGGTATGGACAATTATTTTGCTTATATACTTTTCTATCTAAAATAATAATTATGTAGGGATACTAATGTCATTTACACACCCATTATCTAAAACTAATCCACTCTCTAAAACCGTAAAACCTCTTCTCCATGCACTAATCTTTTGTTTCTTTCTTTCTCTAATTAGTTGTTTTATCAAGGTAATCTACAAAAATTATTAAAATTAATAAATCCTACCCAGTCTAACCTATCTAGAAATTCGAAATTTAAGTACAAGATTTGAACTTATCACCATTCAAAACAACTTTATGGAGCAAATCCCAATATGACAACCAACCGAATTAAATTTTAAATACTATATATATTTTAATTTATAAAAATAATAATTTAACATTTGACTAAGATCAATCTAAATATTATATTTTGAATTGAAAAAAAATAGAATTTAAATGACATAACATTTCAGTTTGTTTTTGCTAAAAGATATTCAGTTCTTTTTTTCTCCACGAGATTGAATTTCAAATTAAACATATATGTATCAATATTTTTAACAAAATTAAAAAAAATGTGCCGCACATACATTATGTGTGCATATTTTACATAATATAGTCCAAATAGGAGGGGTATGGACAATTATTTTGCTTATATACTTTTCTATCTAAAATAATAATTATGTAGGGATACTAATGTCATTTACACACTCATTATCTAAAACTAATCCACTCTCTAAAACCGTAAAACCTCTTCTCCATGCACTAACCTTTTGTTTCTTTCTTTCTCTAATTAGTTGTTTTATCAAGGTAATCTACAAAAATTATTAAAATTAATAAATCCTACCCAGTCTAACCTATCTAGAAATTCGAAATTTAAGTACAAGATTTGAACTTATCACCATTCAAAACAACTTTATGGAGCAAATCCCAATATGACAACCAACCGAATTAAATTTTAAATACTATATATATTTTAATTTATAAAAATAATAATTTAACATTTGACTAAGATCAATCTAAATATTATATTTTGAATTGAAAAAAATAGAATTTAAATGACATAACATTTCAGTTTGTTTTTGCTAAAAGATATTCAGTTCTTTTTTTCTCCACGAGATTGAATTTCAAATTAAACATATATGTATCAATATTTTTAACAAAATTAAAAAAAATGTGCCGCACATACATTATGTGTGCATATTTTACATAATATAATCCAAATAGGAGGGGTATGGACAATTATTTTGCTTATATATTTTTCTATCTAAAATAATAATTATGTAGGGATACTAATGTCATTTACACACCCATTATCTAAAACTAATCCACTCTCTAAAACCGTAAAACCTCTTCTCCATGCACTAACCTTTTGTTTCTTTCTTTCTCTAATTAGTTGTTTTATCAAGGTAATCTACAAAAATTATTAAAATTAATAAATCCTACCCAGTCTAACCTATCTAGAAATTCGAAATTTAAGTACAAGATTTGAACTTATCACCATTCAAAACAACTTTATGGAGCAAATCCCAATATGACAACCAACCGAATTAAATTTAAATACTATATATATTTTAATTTATAAAAATAATAATTTAACATTTGACTAAGATCAATCTAAATATTTATATTTTGAATTGAAAAAAATAGAATTTAAATGACATAACATTTCAGTTTGTTTTTGCTAAAAGATATTCAGTTCTTTTTTTTCTTCACGAGATTGAATTTCAAATTAAACATATATGTATCAATATTTTTAACAAAATTAAAAAAAATGTGCCGCACATATATTATGTGTGCATATTTTACATAATTTGTCAAAATAGAAAAATGAGTTACACACACAAGGTGTGTGCCCGGCCGCTAGTTTACTATTATCATAATATACTCTTCCGCTTTCTACTTTACACTTTTCTGTTTATTTGTCTACTATTCCACTTCCTACTTTTTATTCATTTTTTTTAACACTTATGACATGTCCTAACGCGGTGGTGTAACTATTATAGCATATATTGCGGAAGTTAGTATTGCAACCATTTTGGCTACAATTTGATTTTGAATAATGCAATGTGGACACACTTTCTTTGATCCAATAACGCACAGTCGAATGAGAGTGTGTTAAAGAAAGTGTATCCTTATAGCATTATTGTTTGATTTTGGAAAGTGTTACAACATTTGTTGTTTTGTTTATTTGTTAGATTTTTTTTGGCCCACTGCCCCCCCCCCCCCCCCCCCCCCCCCCACCATAAATGAAAGAAATAATACGCTCTCGTGGCTTGATCCATTGATCTTCCGCCACGCTTTTATGCCTCTTCCCGCTGACCACAATGGTCACTCGGATTCGACAACAACATTTGTTGCATATTTACAGCAAATCAAACACCCAAAAATTGCAACGTTTGTTGCATGCAGTCCATACATGCGTGACTCTGAACATGTGTGGGTATTACATAAAATATGATAATTCTATAGGTACTTCATATTTTACTTAGGACAACCCATATTCACGACAACCCAATTTTTTGTAATTTTTACTCAAGACAGTTCCAAGTTTACTTTGTGCTGCTCAATCCCCCTAAACCTTCCTAACAGGACTGTAGACAAATTCTAGTCCTATAGTATATATATAGGACCGTAGAATTTTCCTACAGTCTTATAATATTTGTACGACTGTAGGAAATCCTACAGTCCTATATTATATATGGACTGTAGAATTTCCTACAGTCCTGTATATAAGCATGGGTTTATAATTCCCTTATAGTCCTTACAGTCCCGACTGTTTATCTTTGTATTTCAACAGGACTGTACGAAATTCTACAGTCCCATATATAATTCAAGGACTGTAGGATATAGTCCTATGAATACTATAGGATATGCAAATTCTACACATATATAGTCATGTTGCCTTTTATACTCAAAATTTGGACTGTCCTTAAGGAAAAAAAAAATTGACAAACTTATAAATAAAGGCAAATTATAAGGGCACAGCCTTTTTTACTCGGGGCTAGCCAGGATTAGGGCTAGCCAGGTTTTGAGGAACTTTTACTCGGGCTGTCCAAAATTTCTATTCAGGGGCTGTCCATTTTTTTCTTCTCCACTCTCTCTCTTCACAAACCCTAGCTTTCTTCTTCTTCTTCTTCTTCTTCTTCTTCTTCTATCCATCTTCTTCTTCTCCACCATTTCCATTCTCACATCTTCATCAAAGCCCTAGTTTTTTTCTCATCATCATCATCTTCTTCTTCTCCACCGTTTCCATCATCACCATCTCCATCAAAACCCTAGTTTCCTTCTCTTTTCCAATTTCGATGGCACCCAAAAAATTAAATAAACCCTAAAATGTATGAAAATAAAGGTTAAATACTTCTTTCCTCACAAAGAATGCATGGAAATAAATCCTAAAATGCATATTTCACTCTATTATTAAGATTGAAATAAACCCTAATATATTTTTTTCATTCGGGAATGTCGACTTTAGGACTGTCCAGAAATTGTGGCAGTCCTGAAAGGAACTTGCTGTACAGCAAGTTCCTTTCAGGACTGGCACAATTTCTGACAGTCCTCAATATGTCTAGGACTGCCAGAAATTGTGGCAGTCCTGTTGTAGAGCATGTCCCTTTCAGGACGGCCACAATTCATGGCAGTTCTTATTACTTCTAGGACTGCCAGAAATTGTGGCAGTCCTGTTATACATCAAGTCTATTTCAAGACTGCCACAATTCCTGGCAGTCCTCATTACTTCTAGGACTGCCAGAAATTGTGGCAGTCCTGTTGTACATCGAGTCTATTTCAAGACTGCCACAATTTCTGGCAGGCCTCAATACTTTTAGGACTGTCAGAAATTGTGGCAGTCCTGATATGAATCCAATTATTCTACAACTAGGATTTCTTCCATAGTTTTCTTCTAAAACTAGGATTTCATGCATAATTCTTCTATTAATAAAGAAAAATTGGTTAATAGACTAATAGATTAATAGATTTGATATATTTGATAACCCAATTTCTTCTACAACTAGGATTTCATCCATAATGCCCAAACAAGAAGAAAATAAAATAAAATAGGGTTTGGAGAAAGAGATCTGAGAAATTAGAAGAGAGCAAAAAATCAAAATAAACTAAGTTTGCAAAAAATGATGTTCTTGTTTTTTTTTTTTTTTTTTCTTCTTGTTCTTGTTCTTCTTTTCTTCTTGTTCTTCTTCTTCTTTTCTTCTTGTGAGGAATGGAGAGAGAGAGGAAGAAAACAAAAATTATAACACTTATCTTTTATACCTACTACTTGGATAGCCCTGATTAATTTTTTCAGTGGCAAACTTGTAAATAATGGGAAACAGTCACTTGGACAGCCCCGAATAAAAAAGGCTGTGCCCTTATAATTTGCCTAAATAAATTACAATTTTGGACTTCTCTCTCTCTCTCTCTCTCTCTCTTCTTAAACCCACATTGAACCAGTTAATCCCTGGATCCAAATTCATCCATCCTCTTCTTTCTCCAAATGGCGACGGCGAAAGGGAACAGCGGCGAGGCCTCAGAAATGGAGATCGACGAGAAGACGAGCAATCCCAAATTCTCAATCGACGGTCCCAAATCATCATACTCCTTTTCCCCTTCTCCTTTCTTTCCGATCCACAATTTTTCCGGCGAAATTTGATAAAAAATGTGATTTTTTCTTGCAGTGCTGCAGCTCCTCAAGTCGGCGGAGATGCAGCATGGTTTGAGGCACCGGGACTACACTCGCTACCGGTACTTCCCTATTGATTAATTTGATTCAGAATTATTTGATATTCTTCTTCTTCTTCTTGTAAGGTTTTGATTTGATTCCGATCACAAGATTTATCGGAATGTGGGGATGGGGAACTGAACCCTAGACAGAATATAGCAGTGTAGAATGGCTTCCTCCTCGTCGAGAAAACATTTTGGTTAGAGATCCTTTTGTGCATTGTGGCAACACACCGCAATGTGGTTACGCGATAATTGCTGTGCATTTTCAAAGCATTGGCAGTACCTTCGCAGCTAGACGACAATGGTGTTGGCATTGCGATAAGCTGTGGCTGCACTGCAATGGAGAGAACAAGAATGTTTTGTGGCTATTAGAAAAGTTCTTGAGCGGTTATAACTAACTAATTTTCCGAATATCTGTTATACAAAGTTTTTTGTTTTCAAAATTTGAGAGGGGCTTGAGCCTACACAAGCTGAATAGATCTGCCGTTGCTTAAAATAAATAAAACATCGGAAATATTCACTGGTTCTACTTATGAGCAACCAAACACACCCTAAGGTCCGCGAGTAACAAGTAAATTGTTCGGTTTGGATCCGACTACATTGGTGGAAAATGTTAGATTCCCTCATTGTAGGACAAGCAAAATATATATGAGACAAAAGTGGACAACAATGTAACAACTGCCCAATAGCTAGCAAATAACAACTAGATAATATCTAATAAAAATATAAAATATTCATAAATCACTTCTCTATGCTCCCTCACAAGCTGGAAATCAAACCCAACATGCATGGTAGTCAAAGGTGCGCCTCAGGCGCACCTCGCAGATAGGCGCAATAGCAGAAAGAGTTTTTTTGCTGACTAGGCGGAGAGAGAATCTCTAATTGTGCCACTTTTGGATTGCAAGAGGGGGTTGCGTGTGGGCTAAGAGTACATTGGGAGTTGCTGATGAGTAGGCTAGTAGGGCACCAAAAGCTGCAAATGAGTGACTAACATGTGGGACCGTGCAGAAGATGAGACCCAATTGCTGCCACCAAGCCAAAGAGAAGATGAGATACTGTAGGCTCAGGAAGTGGAATAACAATGACTAAGGAAGTAGAGGCCGTTGAAGACGTGGTCGAGGATTGAGGAAGTGGACCTCCCTCTCTATATATTGTCTTCTCTCTGTCTTTCATGCCCTCTCAAGTTTATGCCCTTATCTCTCTCTTCTTTATTATATTATTTACGTATATTTTTTGGATTAGGTGATTGTTGTTGGTAATCACTAGTTCCCATGGACCTCAAACTCTGCCAGCCACACTCCGGCCTTATATATCCAAACTCAGCCACTTCTATATATTGGAAAAAGGGTAAATTTTATTCCAAAATCAGTCAATACTAATACAACATACAGACAGGATGGTCGTCCATCCGTCAGTCGACCATTTCTTTTACATCAAACTCCAAATTATGGAGGATACCAACCGGAGGGGTGATAAGTCCCTTGAATATGCGCCGATTCCTCTCCCGCCAAACATGCCAGACAGCGGCTGCTAGTCGAATCCTAGCAGTCTTGAACCAGACCATGTCTCGTCCTCTGCAATCTCGAATACCCGTGATGATTGCTCCAATCGACCTGCCAGAAATACCTCCGCCCAGTATACGGTTTTGCTCAGACCATATAGACCATGAAACTCCACAGCCAAAAAATAGATGGGTTATCGATTCCTCCTCCAAATCACAGAGTGCACACTTTGGATTGGGGACCTGGATCCCAAAAGAGATGAGTCTGTCCTTGGTCAGAAGATGACCAAGGAACAGACGATACATACATAGCTGCATTTTTTTGGCCAGATTCTTGCACCAAATGAAGTCATAATCACCAATTGGAGGATTGGCACTACGCATAAGGTTTAGCCACTCTGGAAGGTGAACTCCCCCGAGGTAGTACCTCCAGTCACGCCAGGCGGATCCCAGACCCATATATCCTCATGCTGGGATATATATATATATATATATATATATATATATATATATGAAAGAAAAATAGAAAGGAAGACATGGTAAGTGAATTTTCTTTCCTCTTATTTAATCTTTTACCTTCGTCATTTCGTATTTAATTCTTCTGCAATCCATGGTTTCTGGATGTCCATCTTGCGACAAACATTATACAAATGCAGGTTTTTTGTCGATTTAATTATACACAGCTTAAATCATTTTCTTTGAATAAAAAAGGCAATAGCCCAAAGGCTCAGTAAGCAATCTCTTATTGTTACCCCTTTTCTTCGTGAATAAAGGCTATTCTTGAATCTTGGTTGAGTTATTCTTCCTATCTTTTAAATGACGATGTTTTTTTACCTGATTTTCATATGTATATGTTTATTAATTTTTTTACCACTTACGTCAACATTAATTACACCTTTTACTCTCGTTTTCTCTTCTTTCTAAGTGACAACCAAACAATCGGTTTGTATTTTCGGCTACAAAAGTTGCACCCAAACATCATAATTACATTGTTCCAAACAATAGAGTTAATACCCAACATCATTTACATGCTACCTAACAATGCATTTGCAACACCACTCCTGCAACAAATGTTGATGGGTTTTCCATCTACTGGCAACGGAACTGTCCCTTAGTGTAACTGTGGCTGGATACTTATTTTGATATACTTGGTCAACATGTAGGCGGATTAGGGTCATGAAGATTTATACTGTCAGGATTTCCATAGTAAATTGAGCTTGCAAGAGGATATTTTAGAGAAATGATTAACATAAGCATTATTATTGTCACGTCCCGATCCCGCATGATTGTTCGTCCTCGCTTGATCTCTGCGAAACCGATCGTCCTCGTTTGGGTGTGATGCCATGCAAGCCTAACTTTTGCTTACACAATGCCAGGACCTGTACAATAACAAAATAGACAGAGTCGACAACAATGCAATGGAATGATAATGCAAAAATTTGAAGCAGCAACGGACAATATAGCAGAAAATAGAATTGAACACAATAATAACATAAACATATTCTCTTTATTAATATCTTTGAAACAGATTGCAAGGCTCTCAATAGCTCTCTCTCTGATACACACCATACTTGGCTTACAATCTCTCTTGAACTATACAGATTACAATGATCTCGTTCCATACATTACATCCCTTTATGTAGAAAACTATCTCTTTTGCATATTCTTGATCTGACCTCCGGCTCCCAAGGATGAGGCTCTGGCTATCGCTTCGGACTTTCCATTCCAATGCATCTTGTACATGTGGGCAAACTGGTGGTGGGTCAGTACATTAACGTACTGGTGAAAGAACAAAGATTTCATCGTCTGAAACAACCACTAAGTAATTTAGTGAGAAAATATTTTTGTGATAATGATCTTGCTATTTTTACCTATGTTCATTTCATGCAGTACAGAGTCAGATTACTTCTTTTGAAAACCATTTCGAAAATCAACATTTTATTTCTTTCATTCAAGCCAACTAACAGGTCAGTTCCATGTATGAAAATGATTCATTCCAACTAGATTTACGCAGCGTGTTTTGTGCGCCATATCATTTCATTAGAGACTTAAGCAATAATATCTCATTTGGCATTCTCTTCTTTAAACAGATAGTAACATTCTAGGTAACATACTTTTTGTTTTATCATTGGAACATTAGTACTTCCTTTGCACAGATTATTCAGAGGAGCAATTTAGGCGAACCAAACTATTCATATGAGCATTTCATGATAATAATATTAAACATAAAAACGAACATCACCCTTCGGTGATTCTTACCCATTGCCGTCGATCCATCCCTGCTCGAGACAAGGATTAGAAAATAAACCAAGTGTATACATATTCTCTGTCCGTCTCTGTATTGTTAGCTTACAAAATCTCTACATATGCATGCATCACCAAATTAGCAGCTGTGACTCAAGGCTCAGCTCTGCACTAATACATGCGCATTACCAGCAGCTGTGACTCTTGGTTCAGCTCTTCACTGATACACACACGTACTAGCAGCTGCGGCTTAGGGTTAAGCTCTTCACTAACCGCCATCCTATCTACATGATGGTTCATGGGTCCATTCCCATGATTAGCCACTGTGACTCTTTGGTTCAGATCGTCGCTAATAGACATAACATTCTTCCTAATTGCGAGGTCTAGCATTCACCTCAGGGTTGCTATTACAATCTCTCCTAGGCTGATCGATTTTCAGTGTCCCAGTAACGTCGAGAGACTAATACCTTGTGCACAAGTTGTCCGAAACAAATGCATGAATGCAACTCTATCAGATAAATCTCTATGACATAACAGTATCGACAAGCAAACATTCCATCATCTCTCTTCTTTTCATTCATTCAAACAATAGAGTCATCACTCTGCTCTTCTCTTTTCATATTCATTCTCTGTACAGATAAGCCGTACCATTTCATTTACAACACAAATGTCTTTCAAATATTTCTATCGTTCAGTACACGATACAAGAACCTGAAATCCTTCAACTTTACAAGCATGGTAACAATTCTATTACAGTAAGCATAGCAGTCTACTATTGATAGCATACAATTGGGGACATGTAAACATTCTCTTTGATCACCTTAAGCATGGCAATAGTTCATCACTTGAAGCTACATTCCAACTTTAGCATGGCAACATCTTATCTTGTCTTAGCATAGCATTGGTTCGTTCATTACACAACATGCAAATTCTTTCTTAAAGCATACTGGGTCATCATACTAGCATTCTCAATGATTACGGACTTGTTATTAACAATAAGCATTCATTCAAAATCATGGATTCTTTATTAGGAGTGAAAGAATCAGAAAATGAAGTCCTTGTTCACTCACCCAGATCAATCGACTTATGTTCCAGAGCCAACAATCCGATTTCTCTGTCTATATAGTGGCTTCGCGGAACGGGGCACTACAATTATAGCTTAAAGTTTAGTGATGGTCAAGGAGACTTCAAGGTATTCCATATCCTGAGTTGCATGGAGAACTGACCTGCCACCTCAATTGGCTCAAAATGGAGAAGTCTTACTGCCTTCTTTTCTGAATAAATTTTCTTGTTGCCTGATGATAACCATGGAACTCCATTCTGGCTAGGTACTTACTGAGAGACTTGAAACATAATTGATGTTTTCTAAATTTTCTTGCTTATATTTTTCCGTTCTGGCTAGGTATTTCCTGATGATACACCATGAAACTCCTTTTCTGAGTCAAATTTCTTGTTTCCTGATAATACGCAATGAGCATACTGTGATTTAACTGTACCCTAATATTATCTTTCCGTAGTCCATAAAAATGTATCATTTCCTGTCTCATTTTTTCTCAGGAGATATTGCACTGCACGTTTAAGAAGGTTATACAAGTCATTGAAGTTCACTCATGGTTGTGGTAAATTTACAAGGAGGGCCATCATGGAGTCAACAGTCACCGAAGTGAGGTATAACTTAGCCTTAGATTTCCTTCTATGCTGATGTGATATTAAACAAATTAGCTTTTCATGTTGTGCTTATTTTATGTTTGATTATTATCACCTTGTTTGCTTTAACATTGGAATGTTGTTTGGTTTCGTTGAAGTTGTGTTTGATGCGACATAAAATAGTGGGGATTTGATATAGTTTATTGTTTGTCGATCACGAGTTTGTCCTGATTAAATATTTATATTTCATATGATGACCTTGTGTTACACTGTGTTCGAATATTTTCATTTTAGTTATTTTAAGTGGTAATCATTAATTTGATATATGCTTCTTACTTTTCTGTATTTATAAGTGACAAGATTGTCCGAGCTATATAATCTGGTAGTGTTTACATCCTAGTGGGTGGTAAGTACATTTTTCGTAATATATTGGAAGATATTTTGTGCTGCAAAAGTGAGGATGAAGTTTGAAATAAAGCAATGATCTGGAGAATTATTTATTAAGAAACAAATTATATATTGCTAAGGACCTTCTTTGGTATTATATACTTGATCCACTTGACAGATGTAACATGAGTTATCTTGCAAAAAGTACATGATTTTCTTCAAACTAATGGTGATACTAGAGAAGTTATTCGTTGAAGGAAAGTATTCCTACAAACTCTTTGGAGTCATTTGTCATTTTTGGGAGCAATAAGAACTTAAGTGGACATCTATAATAAAGTGAAGTGGTGTTTCCTGCCAAAACATAAAAGGACAAAGAAGGGTCACGATTAAAAGATAGGAGGCATATCAAATAGCTACCAACTTGTCATGTGTATATGTCAATAAAAACCTTAAAATTAAAATATTATTAAATGATATAATTGAAGCAATTTTAAAAAACCAAATTATCAAGGAGTGCCAGATGCACGGGGATAACTAGTTGAATACGATATGGCTTAGGTCGGTTCACTTTTCTGTTAGTTGAGGATTCTTGAGGTGTCTTCATTATTAGTATCTTGCAAACTGTAGCACTTTGTTTTTTTAACTTTTACATTTACGAAGATTTTTCTAGGATACGAATCTTCCATGAGGTGGATTTCTGATGAGGACATCGTACCGCACGCACGAGATTTTCGACACGTGTACAGGCGCATGAAGCATCTCGGAAAAGATCCATCCTTGCTCATGTGGTTTTTAGTTTGAGTTAATATTTTATTAGGTTTATTTTAGTCCCACATGACTTGTGGAGAGTTTGTTTCTTTTTTATTCACATCTTTAGTCCCACGTTGCCTGTGGGTTAGCACTTTGCTCTTTTGTATGCCTATATATAGGCTTGTTCTTTTCATATGAAGGCATCAATTAATCAATAAAAAATTGTGAGAAAAAAAGTTCTTGCTACTTATTTTTTGAGATTAGAGTATGATACCTAATCTCTCCCCCTCTCCCCTTCCCCCCGCCTTCCTGGACGTGTGAAACCCTAGGGTGGTCGTTCGTCGAGTGCCGTCGACCTCCTCTCTCCAACCTCGTCGCCAAGCCGTCCGCCATCTGATCCAGGCGATGTCAGCAACTCCCAGATGTCCTGCCTTCCGTCCCGGTCGTCCGTCTTCCTCCCTTGGTGCAACAGGCCTTCCGCCATCAAGGCGCACGCTGTCAGGTCGTCCGTCTAGCTTCAGTCGTAGATTCGACAACCAACATCCTTCTTCCTATCCAAAGATCCAGGTGCACTATTCCAACTTCTCTAATATTTGCGAAATCATCACTGTTAGGATAAAAAAAAATCTCTTTAGTATTTTCAATCATTCATGGTTATCCTGCTTTGATTGTGAGGAACAAATCTGCTTGATAAAAGACATTATATTTGCTAAAGAATTGATATTAAATTTGGAACTAAAATTGAGTATAATTTATTACATTAATTTTCTAATGACTCATGAATACAAGATTTGCAAATATGATTGTGCTTCTTCTTTAAAAAACAAAAAAAAGCCATTGAGATCCCAACATTGAACTTTAAGTCTTCTACTTAATTAGCCGTTCTTCATAAATTGTCATTGATTATCGTTCATTCTGCTGATTTCCATAACCTGCACAACGTAGAGACATAAAATCGAGTTAATCAAAACATGTATTACATCAATTTGGTATCGGAGCTAGGTTTGTGCATTTAGATCATTTTGCATAAATTATTTTAAGGGCAAAACCCCCTACAAGATATGGTTGGGATGTCATTACCTATCCACAGCCCACAAATCACATTGAACTAAATTTAAAATTAATTTAGTCATTGGCCTTAAGGACTTCTGATGCTTGTGCCTCGGGGTTGCCGACCAGACGGAGCTCATTAGGTCTTTGAAGGAAGCGGTTGTTGTGATCTGATATCAGTAAGCCTCGTGCCACTGAAGAGGTCCATTCACTTAATCCTGAAAAGTTTAGGAGCCAATTTAAAAAAAATTGCATTTTAGAGTTTAGTATTTCATTTCATATTATTAAAAAAAAATTTCATTTGCATTAACAACAATCATTTAGGTTTAAGTAGTGCATGCCTACACGATCTGGTCATTCATATTTGTTAGACGAAACTAGTCAATCACCCTGAGAGTCAAGTAACCCTTTGCATTTGACACACGAATCAACTAAGGACGGTATGGACCCAGAGTTAGTTATAAAGTTAGATGCGTTGATGGGACAAATGGGTACCATTACTCTAGAGTGTAGGGCTGCCCACGACGCCTTAACTGAATTTCAAAAAGAAATAAATGATAGGTTCATCAGAATTGAGAGAGCACGAAGTCGTAGCCCACAGGGGGATGACAGAGTGAGAGTGTGTAGTCAGACACCTCATAGGAACGAGTATGACCATCAAGTTGATTACGACCAGGGGTTCTCACTCCCCACGACGAAACCAAACACAACGATATGACCCTGACGAGCAATATTTGAGGAGTATTAAAGTTGAGGCGTCGACCTTTGACGACAAACTCAACCCACAATACTTTTTGGATTGGCTCAAAGGTATGAACCACTACTTTAAGTGGTATACTTTAACCGAGGAGAGAAAAGTAAAATTTGCTGCTATGAGATTGACTGGGCAAGCTAGTAAATATTGGTCTCATATAGCACACTTGAGAGATATAAGAGGTGAGTTGCCCGTGAGGACTTTGACTGAAATAAAACAACAAATAAAAGAAAAATACCTCCCTCCCTCCTACTATCCCTGTTTATTAGATCAGTGGAACCTCTTACGCCAAGGAAACATGTCGGCTAAAGCGTATGTAGCAAAATTTGATGAGTTCATGGTAAGGTGTAGCACTATCGAAAGTGAGACTTCTAAACAAATCTTATCTAGGTTTAGAAATGGTTTACGAACTAATTTAAAAATAGAGTTGTTCGCACGAGACATTGGCACATTAGAGAGAGCTTATGCCCTAGTTCAAGATCTAGACGAAGTTAAGCCACATTCGAGTTTTTGGAGTCAAGATTTTCGTCAACAAGTTTCACGATCATCAACAAACCAATACCCTAATCAAACTATTTCCAATCTACCCCAAACATGGTGATATTTGAGCATAATGGAAAGAAAATCAAGATTCATCATATACAGCCGAAAACTAGTGAGCCGCAACCCAGTCCAAATAAGCAACCCAAGGGGTTGAATTTAATTGGTGCGAAAGAGATGACTCGTGAAATTACCAAAGGAACACCTATCTTTATTCTCACCGCCCGTGAAGTTCCTAAAAATCCTGCCATATTGACTCCTACCGAGATCCTTCCTGTAATAGAGGAGTTTTCTGATGTCTTTTTTGAAGACCTTTCCGATAACTTACTCCTGATGCGTGACATTCAACACACAATTGTCCTTGTACCAGGAGCAAGTTTGTCCAACCTGCCACATTATTGAATGAACCCAAATAAACATGCGGAACTAAAAGACAAGTTGACGAGTTGCTTAGGAAAGGATTTGTATTTTTGAGCCCTTGCGCAGTACCTGCCTTGTTGACACCCAAGAAGGATAGTACTTGGCGCATGTGTGTAGACAGTCGTGCCATCAATAAGATCACCGTTAAATATCGATTTCCGATCCCTCGATTAGATGATATGCTAGACATGATGTTTGGAGCCACAATCTTCTCTAAGATTGATCTCAAAAGTGGCTATCATCAAATTCGCATCCGACCGGATGATGAGTGGAAAACTGCCTTCAAGACGAAGGATGACCTATACGAGTAGTTGGTTACGTCCTTCGGGTTGAGTAATGCTTCGAGTACATTCATGCGAGTGATGACACAAGTTTTACGACCTTTCATGGGACACTTTTTGGTCTTATACTTTGACAACATCCTCATTTATAGCCAATCTCGTGAGCAACATTTGGACCATCTACGTCAAGCTTGTTCTGTCTTGAGAAAAGAGCAATTGTATGCTAATCCAAAGAGTGCATCTTTCTCACAGACAAAGTAATTTTCTTAGGATTTGTGGTCTCTTCTAAGGGAGTCTCTGCTAATCTCGAAAAAATTAGGGCAATCGAGGAATGGCCTGAACCCAAGAGCATACGAGATGTAAGAAGTTTTTATGGACTTGCCACATTTTATCGTAGATTTATTAAGGGATTTAGTACCATTATAGCACCTATGACTGAATGCTTAAAATGAGATGAATTTAAGTGGACCAAAGCTGCTGCTAGAGCTTTTAAGGAGATTAAGATAAAGATGGTAGACGCTCCTGTCATGTGCCTTCCTGACTTCTCGAAGGTGTTTGAAGTCACTTGTGACGCTTCGGGCATTGACATAGGTGTAATTCTATCCCAAGAAAACCACCCAATTGCATACTTTAGTGAGAAACTGAATGATACACGACAACGTTATTTTACTTACGATAAGGAGTTCTACGCTATAATACAAGCTCTTCGCTATTGGCGTCATTACTTGCTTCCACAAGAATTCGTTATCTTTTCAGACCATGAAGCCCTTAAGTATATCAACTCACAAAAGAGCTTAAATGCTAGACATGGAAGATGGGTAGAGTTTCTGCAGGGTTACACTTACACCATTCGACATAAAGCGGGTATTGAGAATAAGGCTGCCGATGCACTCAGCCGTCGAACATTTCTCATTTCTGAAATGAGGGCTGAAGTAGTCGGTTTTGAACGAATTAAAGGAGAGTACGCGTCATGTCCCGATTTTCAAGATATTTTTATCTTGTTAAACAATGACAACATTCGTGAGATTGATTTCTTATCCATGAAAGGTATTTGTTCAAGTGTCGCAAGTTGTGTATTCCTAGCATATCTTTAAGAGATTTTCTTGTTTGAAAAATTCATGCTGGGGGTCTTGCAGGACATTTTGGGAGCAATAAGACTATTGAAGCTATAGAACGTCGTTTCTTTTGGCCGAGCATTAAGCGAGATGATGTTAGGCTTGTTGGTCAGTGTCACACTTGTCATACGAAAACAAAATACCGGTCTTTACACACCATTACCTGTCCCAGATCGCCCTTGGCAAGATATTAGTATTGACTTTGTATTAGGCTTTCCTAAGACCGTTAGGAAGCATGATTCTATTTTTGTGGTTGTGGACAGATTTTCTAAAATGGCATATTTTATACCTTATTCCAAAACCAACGATGTTTTCCGAATTGCCAAGCTTTACTTTGATTGGGTTGTTCGATTTTATGGATTACCTAAGACCATCGTGTCAGATAGGGACGTTAAGTTTACGAGTTACTTTTGGAAGACCCTTTGGCACACAATGAAAACAAAACTGCACTTTTCCATGACCTTTCACCCCCAAACCGACGGTCAAACGGAAGTTGTTAATAGAAGTTTGGGAAACCTGTTGAGAACATTAGTTGGTGAAAATCTAGGACATTAGGACCTCAATTTATCCATTGCTGAATTTGCTTATAACAACTATGTCAATAGGTCTACCGATGCTGTCCAACTAATATAGTTTATGGTTACAAACCGAGGCAACCCATAAACCTCATTCTTACATCTGCATCTCACAGGGTATCTGAGTTAGCATCTGCATTTGCATCTCGCATCCATGATTTGCATAAAGAAATCAGCAAGCGAATTCAACAGAATAATGTCAACTATAAATTACGTGCTGATCTAAATATGAGGTTTAAAGAATTCAAAGTTGGTGATAATGTAATGGTTCGGATTCGTCCAGAACGGTTTCCTCCAGGAACCGTCAAGAAGTTGCATGCACGAAGTGCAGGTCCATTCAAAATTCTGAAGAAAATTAATGATAATGCTTTTGTCCTTGACCTTTCAGAAGGGTTTAGTTTTAGTTCTACATTTAATATTGAGGACTTAGTTCAATATAAAGGTCTAGATTTTAACCCAGACAACCCACTGGTTGATGGCCTTACCCCTGAGCCTATCCTTGAGGGACCTTCTTTACCTCCACTGCTAGAAATACAACCCACTACAACACATGATATTGAAAATATTATTGATGATCATATTATTTCTACTAGCAGCGGTGGTATTCGCAGGTACTTATTTCGTTGGAGAGGTCGTCCTGAGTCTGAGAACACTTGGCTAGCCCGAGATGATCTACAGAGACTTGATCCAGATGCATTGGAGTACTATGAGAGTAGTAGAACCCTAGCTTCGACAGAGTCGAGCTCTCCCTTACCCGGGGAGAATGGTGAGGACATCGTACCGCGCGCACTAGATTTTCGACACGTGTACAGGTGCAGGAAGCATCTCGGAAAAGATCTATCGTTGCTCATGTGGTTTTGAGTTTGAGTTTGAGTTAATATTTTATTATGTTTATTTTAGTCCCACATGACTTGTGGAGAGTTTGTTTCTTTTTTATTCACATCTTTAGTCCCAGATTACCTGTGGGTTAGCACTTTGCTCTTTTGTATGCCTATATATAGATTTGTTCTTTTCATATGAAGGCATCAAATAATCAATGAAAAATTGTAAAAAAAAGTTCTTGCTACTTATTTTTTGATATTAGAGTATGATACCTAATATCTTCCCCTCTCCCCTTCCCCCTGCCTCCCTGGGGTGGTCGTTCGTTGAGTGCCCTTGACCTCCTCCTCTCCCCAACCTCGTCGCCAAGCCGTCTGCCATCCGATGCAGACGGTGTCAGCAGTTCCCAGCTGTCTTGCCTCCCATCTCGGTCGTCCGTCTTCCTCCCTTGGTATAGCAGGCCTTCCGTCGTCAGGCCGTCCGTCTATCGTCGGCCGCAGATCCGGCAACTAATATCCTTCTTCCTATCCAAAGATCCAGGTGCACCATTCCAACTTCTCTAATATTTGCGAAATCATCACTGTTAGGATAAAAAAAATCTCTTTAATATTTCAATTATTCATGGATATTATTCTGCTTTGATTGTGAGAAACAGATCTGCTTGATAAAGGACATTATATTTGCTAAAGAACTGATATTAAATTTGGAACTAAAATTGTGTATAATTTATTACATTAATTTTCTAATGAATCATGAATACAAGATTTGCGAATATAATTGTGCTTCTTCTTTAAAAAAACAAAAAAAAGCCATTGAGATCCCAACATTGAACTTTAAGTCTTCTACTTAATTAGTCGTTCTTCATAAATTGTCATTGATTCTCATTCATTCTGCTGATTTCCATAACCTGCACAACGTAGAGACATAAAATAGAGTTAATCAAAACATGTATTACATCAGTTTCACCGTACTATTACTTCGGCTGTATTGTAGGAAGCATGGACACTTCAAATTTGTTCCACGCCATGTCCATGTTGCAGGCCTGTAAGACATGCCAAAATCGATGTGTATGTTTCGCCACGTCTCTATCAATTTTGTATTCGTCCGTTGCAATGTAGTAGATGAGATGAGGATATGGTTAGAAGCTAATATTCTTGTTATTGGTTATCAGGAATTAACCTCTGTTTGAAGAAATTCAATTTGGCAAGGTGTTCATGTATTTTACTTTTTAAAATTATTCATACATATAGTGCAAGGCTCCAACTAGCTAAAGGTTTTCTATCTTACTGGACTCAAAGTTTTTGGTATCTAAGATCAATCGTTAATCATGATGAAGAGGTAAAGCGAAGGGCGTTTATAGAATTTGAGCAGGATGGATGTAGTGTAGTGGAGTACTTTTATTCATGTTACCCTTGAAGTTGAAAGTAAATTCACAAATAAATCACTTTGGCGGTCCAAATTTTGGGCATGCCCAAGACATGTTCCAAAAAATATGGGTAGGTATTAGGTAAATGAGAATATTCAGATGGATGACTAGCAAAAATTGATAGATTGGACATGAAAGTAGAGCATCCATGGAAAATTGTTAGCTGGTGTCAACTGAGGTTAACATGAAATGCTCTTTTGTGATGGTTTGGATATGCGCAAAGGAGACCAAGATGCCCCGAGATGATGAGTTGGTGGCATGATGGATTTATAGAATCCAGCGTAATTTGCATGGAATAAACTGCTATAAATTAGAGGGTGTTGTGTTTATTTGGAAGTGTAAATAATACGTCAAGGTTGGTATCACTTGTTGGAAGGTTCCTATTCATCCAGGCAGAAAAAATATATATGTATACCAGTGTGACCATATTATTTCATATATCTGCAATAAAATAGTCTCAAGCCCTGGCCAGTGAGACCAAATTCTATCTATTCCAGCTTTGCGCACGCTCTATAACATATTTCCAATAGTTGCAGGCTTTTTGATTATATATCTGCTATATATATTATGAGATGTTACATTTGCTAATATTTCCCAACGTCTCCCTTCTATATGAAGGGACCGCTGTTAAATTCCGTATCTTTCACGTGCTAGTTCTTTATATCTACAAGTAGACTACAACTTAAATAATTGCATCATACATGCTAATCTTTATAATCAGGCTAATCTTTATAACCAGGAAAGTAGCACTGGTGAGTGGTGAGAGACTTTTTTTATCATATTTTTCTTGTGTAGGTTTCTCCACACAGTTCTGTATATGGCAGAAAGGGCCTGGAGCCATGCAATGGAAAAAAGACAGTTGCCAGATGGACCAAATGCACGCCAACGGATCTACTTGCTTGGCAGACTGCGGAAGGCAGTAAAGTGGGCTTCACTATTTTCTCAGCTTTGTGCTGCTAAAGGAGATTCCAAAACATCTCTAGAAGCAGAGGTACTATATTCTACTCGTGGTTCAACATTATTTGGTTTCCACCTACATACCGTAATTCTTGTCTCTGTTTGATAAAACATGATGGCTACATACATATACATAATAATCTTTGGAATTTTACAACTTATGTTATATATATCTGTTAGTCATATTTCTAAACTTGGTAGTCGGAAGTATGTTTCTGATGATTGTGAAATTTCTACGTTCTTTCACCTGCCAGTATGTTATAACTTGTCCCTCTCATTTAGAAGGTGGGATGAAGGCCTTTATCTCATGCACCTTACTTGCAGCACTTGGGATAAATTTTTGTATCTGACAATGACGATAAGTCAGACTTAAAAGTGGAAGGAAACATGAAGGTAAGCAAAGGACTCAAGGGATGAAAAGAATAGAGTAATAACCTATGTGGTTAGTATCTTACAATACATGATACATATCTGAAAATTTTCATTATACTACCATTTCATTACGTATCGGTTCTGATACGATACATATAGAATGATAGGTAGTGTCGATTTTTTTGGGTTATTTCGTAATATGGTCTCACATAATAGTTGATATTAGGATTTGGGTTTCCAAAATGTGCGACGTTAGTGTTTGGGTCTTAAAATCATTGTTCACGTGGGCAAGTGATAAGTGATTTTAAGACTTTAAGACTGTAACACTAACGTCGGACATTTTGGAGACCCAACCCCAGTTTCAACTATTATGTGAGCCCCTATTAGTAAATATCCCTTTTTTTACTTGAATCTTGTAATGTATATTTAAGAATATGAATTCTGGAACTAGGTAGACCTATGAAGATAAAACAAATAAAAACTTTATCAGAAAATTGTATTAAATCCTATTCATATATGGATTTAGAAGTATTAGACCTAAATTCCTAGAATTATGTATCATAGGATACACGATACATACCGTACACATGCACATCAATACACGATACAATATGCGAGCTGACAACCTAGGTAATAGCTAATAAGGAAAAGATATGGAGTTTCAAAAATATGAGCTTATAGTCTTATGATATCTTGTTGCAACAAACTTTTTACCTTACAACATTTAGCAAAAAGTTCTGGGTTTTTTCTTTATAATTTTTTAGGTTATACTTTTACATTTCTATATTTTTTCTAATTCGACCACAGTTATAAAATAATTTGAATTTTAATCCTTCTAAGCTCCGATCTAGCACCGAGGCTCTCTAGCCCATGCTTGCAGATTGCAGTCACTTCAATTTTTAATAACTTCTTTATTTTGCTTTTCTGCCTGAATTGTTTTCTTCAAATTGCTCTCTTTCTTTGCTTACGATATTGTCCTGATAGATGAGAGGAGAATAGAAAATGGTTAGATGCTAAAATAGCATGGAGAAACTTTAGGATCTAACGGTTGTGAAATTAGTAGGATGGTAACAAAGTATATGAAATGTAACTGCAATTAGAAGTCAAAGAGAAGTGACCGAGTACATATAGATGGATAAGAGATACTTAGAGTAATAGTTTGAGTATATTTAGGATCAATTATTTATCATGACGGAAGATTGAGAAGGATGTCAAACATGATGTTTGAAGTGGATGAGTCCTTTTGGAGTACTTTGTTATTGTAGGATACTTTTGAAACTGAAAGAAAAGTTCTTTAAGATTGCTATAAGATCGGTCATGCTTTATGGATCAACATATATGACTATTAAGAGAACAATATGTCGAAATATTAGCATAGGGGAGATGAGAATGCTAAGATGGAAGAGTGACAATATATTAAACTATAGGATAAAGTATGGTTGTATTCATAGGAAGTTGGTGGCCTCAATTGAAGACAAGATAATTGTCATAGGTAGTTTGGACATGTGCAATGCATACCAATAAATGTTCCAATAAAGAGCGATAAGATAGTAGTTATGGGAGCTACTAGGACTAGAGGTAGTCACAAACTAACATGGATTATAGTTTTAAAGAAGGATACAATTTTTGTTAGTGTTACAGAGGACATGGCCCTTGGAAGAGCTGAATGGCCCCTAGCAGAGCTGAATGGAAGAAATGATTCAAACGACCAACCCAATATATCTTGTTTAAAGGCTTTCTTGCTGTTCTTGTTTTTCCTTTCCAGCTTGTGTTTGATCATTTATAGTCTAGTCACTGTTGCTCTACATGTCTTTTATTTAGTTTTCAAACTGAAAGTTATTTCACCAAGTAAATCTAAGAAGCTAATGAGGTAAATTATTTCTTGCCCATGTCTGCTTAATACTTGTTCCCTTTATAACATTAAGGAACTTTTGATGTGCAGGCATATGCAGCTTATATGGAAGGCAATCTATTGTTCGAACAAGATCAGAATTGGAAAGCAGCTTTAATGAATTTCAAAAAAGCCAGGTAGTATATTTCTTAGCCAACTATTTGAACTCTTATTCCCTCAAGGTACTTGTAACATCCTGTTTTCTGAAATTGGAGATTTTTGAAAATTTATTATTTTTATTATTTATTAGTGGTATTTTAGTCATGGTATGATTTTCTGGTGATTTTAGTTAGATTAAACCATTTTCTAAGTCATGCTAAGTCATGACTTATGACTTTGTGATTTTGGTTAGTATAACTTAGTGTAAACCCTAGTTTTCTCTAACCTAGAAGTTGCCATGACCATGAGAGCTTAGCCATAGGCTTAGAACACCAAATTAGTGATTTTAGCCTAAAAGGGTATTTTGGTAATTTTCTAGGATTTATCTAGAATTATTTGGAATTATGTGTTTTTATTATTGTTTAATCATGGTTAAGTATCATGAGAGCCCCTAACCTAGTCTACCCTAATCCATAGGTTAGCCACTAACCTAGAATGCTAAGGGAATAGATATTTGCATAGGGTTAAAGTAGTATAAATATCTTAGAATGACTTTATAGGATATTTTGCTACAAACACTCAAAATATCAAAACCTTTTCACAAAAGTCCTTAGCTTAGCCATGAAGGAAGGGCAAGGACACCCCCCCCATGCCTTGGCCAGCCATAGGGCACCCCCTAGCAGCCACACTTTCCTATATAGCCCATTGTATCATTCATGAACAAATTTACATGAATTTAATTCCTAGAAAATCCCTTTTCCTTCAACCCTTCATAACTTGAGCAATATAGATCCAAATTCACTCTAGTCTCTTGCATTGGGACCCTACAACATCAAGGATACTAAGGGACGATGGAAATCAAGGATTTGGAAGCATTGGACATCATCAAGTTGAAGGATACACCCCCCCCCTTTCATTTGATTTTCATTGGATTGCACCAATAGGTAAATACTCTCAAACTTAGTTAAAATCCTGATTTTTCTTCATAATTGCATTCATATAGGACTACCTGAACTGTATGTCAAATTTGGTGGAAATTAGAAGTGTTTTGGTGTCGTATCGGACACGTATCCTATTTGAAATTTAATGTATTTTGTGTTCTGTCATAGTGTAAATTACTCACTGCTTCCCAAATGTTTTTGAACCAAATTCTAGCCTAGACCTAGCTAAACCTAACCCCTATACACTGAGCACATTTTGAGCTTGTGTCGTGTCCAAAACTGGACACAAAGCTCTCAGTTTTTCCACTGTCTGGACACTGCACAGTACACAAAATATGTCCTGCTACCTAGACACGTTTTCTCGACACATACACCACTTGGACACTTGCCATTTGGCATGCACGTAGGGGCATTGACTGACAAGTCGTACCCAAAATTTGGAGTGTGCTCGTGT
Source organism: Iris pallida (assembly GCA_029216955.1). Classification (NCBI taxonomy): domain Eukaryota; kingdom Viridiplantae; phylum Streptophyta; class Magnoliopsida; order Asparagales; family Iridaceae; genus Iris; species Iris pallida. The sequence goes on from JANAVB010025600.1 coordinate 2,790,762, forward strand.
CGTATCGAGGACACGAGGACACGTGCACTGGTCGTGCACTGACAGTGCACGCACGCACAGAGTCCACTTCGCACGTCTCGTATCGCGCGGACACGACACGTCGACACCTCGTGTTTGCACGAGTGTGTAGCCCATCATGTGGGCTACACGTGGATATGACCACGAGGCCCCACGTGGCTCGTGTCGTGTCCACGAGACACGAGAACCCATGCACGACGCGGTGCAGAACACTGAGTATCAGTCGATTTTCTTCGACTGATACAGAGTTCGTGCCGTGTCCTGAGGACACGTGGACACGAGACAGGCTACCTAAACCCTAGACCAACCCTAGGCGAACCTACCCACACGTGCACGAGACTTCTAGACACGTGTGTCGTGTCCTAGAGCTAAGTGCACGCGTGCACGACGCTGTGACATTGCACAGTGTATCAGTGTTTACCCGTGTAGTGTTTTTGAATGTTTGGACATGTGAATCCGTGTCGTGGTGTCGTGTCAGGCACCTAGGATACTAGGATATCTACGGGGTGTCAGTTACCAACCATTTGTTTCGAGCCTTAGCTCGTTTTAGTGGGAGAATTTGGGATTACCTACTGTCGAGTGCACAGTGCACTTATTCCAGTTTTGGGATTTATTTCCAGATTTTAAGGGTGAATTTCAAATCGATTTTTGATGTGATTTATACATTGTATATATGTATTTTAGTGTGTATATGTGTAGTATATATGTATGTGTGAGTGTGGGTCAAATTTGGGGAGAAATGGTGGTGTGTGTGTGTAGTTGTATATATATACATATGTATGTATATATGTATCCTCTGTGTGTGTGTGTTTGGGCCAGGTTTGGTTCCAGAAAACTGGAACCCTTCCCCCCCCTACTGTTCCATCTTTCTCACTCTCTCTCACTGTCTATGTCTCTCTCTCCTTCACTCACTCTCTCTCACTCTATATCCCTCTCTTTCTTCCCTCTCTTTATATATATATATATATATGAGTTATATGTATATATATATATTGATATATATATATGTTTGTATTAGTTACATTAGGTCACTATGTATATATGTGTGAGTATGGGTTGTATTATATATGATATTCATATTTTGATATATGGGTAGATAGTGTCTATTTATATATATATATATATATATATATATATATATATATATATATATATATATATATATATATATATATATATATATATATAACTTGTTAAGGTATAGGTTTAGAGGAAACCTATAAGACATGGCCTATGGCCAAGATTACTAGCCCATGGTTTGGGGCTTGCCCTAAAGGCCCAAAACATTAACTAATTGACCCTTTGACTAAGTGTTGACCAAAGTCAACCTTAGGTCAAAGTTGACCTAATTGACCTAGATTTGACTAGGACTAACCTAAAATGACTAGTTTAACTAGTCTGACCCAATTACCTTAATGACTGGTCTTTGTTTGACCAATACCTTAGTTGGTCTGAGTTTGACCTAGACTTGACCCAGATTGATCATGTTGACTAGTATTTGACTTGTTTGACCTTGTTTGACTCTATTTGACTTAGTTTGATTTCCTGTGACCTAGTATGACTTCCTGTGACCTAGTTTGACTATTAGAGTTGACCAAGAGTTGACTTTGACCAGATTGACCTAGAATCATGTAGTATGCATTGTATACTTTATTTTTACCATTGTGGATACATTGTGACTTGTATTGCTCTGATTAGGAGCCATACACCTCTCCTCAGACAGTATATCTTCTTCAGACATTCAGTTATCAGGCGAGTACATTCTCTGACCGTTTCATATTTGCCAGGATTTATATTCTTGCTCTAGCTTACTTTACTTGATGCTGACACGATTGTTATCACGGATTGGTACTATATGGATCTTTTCATGAGATGTTATCCCCCTCGGGAGCATCAGGTACTTTTGTCATGTGTGTTTCACTTACATCATGTATCTCATGCTTCTATTTTCATGTATCTTCATGTATCAGCTAGTGACTCATGTACTCTCATGATCACCGAGCCTTCATGAATCTTCATGAATCACTCACGTATCACCCAATTATGGGCTTATCACGAATCTTAACATAACCTGAATGGATCCTTGTGTATTGATTGGGGATGGGGGAGTGGAAATAGTCATGTGGATATTACCCCAGTAGCTGTAGTCATGAATCACTTCTAGCTGTAGTCATGAATCTCCTATGCTATTTCACATGTCTATATTTTACTCTGACTCACTAGACACTGCTAGTTCTCTATATACAGTAGATATTTTCTTTACAGCTATCTCTTTTGCTACATGTATCTTCCTTCAGCAGTTCCTGTATTTTACTCTATTGCATGCTTTATATCTCCTATCATTCTATGCACTGCGTGAGATGTATTGTGCTCGTTCCCGTCCTGATTGGACCTGTTGAAAATATTACAGAGGATGAGGAGGAGGCCCTGGTGTCTACCTATTATGGAGCAGGACTAGATGATACTTATGTTGTGGACCCTCAGCAGGATCCACCTGCAGCTGAGGATGTTGTTCCAGTAGTCTAGACCAGTTTAGTCTAGGCAGTCTTTTCTGTATTATCATTTTGTCTCACATTCTGAGTTGTATTTTGAGATGTGGAGATGTATAGACTCTTAGACTTATTGTATTATGAGTTGACATTCTGGATGTTATGTATCTTAGACACTTAGTCTTATTTCATCTATGCTATGGTTCTTTTGAGTTACCATCTGTCTATCTATCTATCTTCCATTTCTCTACCTAGATGTGATTGAGTTTGTTTCTGTTGTCACCTCCATTCGGAGAGTATAAACTGTACAGGTACTTTATATTGTTAGATGATTGACCTAGGACAGCGTTCTACCGCCGACACTGCGGCGTAGGCTGGACGTACCCACTTCTCGTGCCCTTACTCTAGGGTGCGGGTCGTGACACGTTTTTAGTGGTGGCCCATGCAGGTCTCGAGTTTATGTAGTGGTATTCGAACTAGAGTATCACTACAGCCTGCGATAGGATTTGAGGAATAGGCTTAGTAAGAGAGGATGCTCAATCATTGTTAGGATACCTTGAGAGATTCCTGGGATGACCCTTGAGAATCTCATTTGAAATTACGATTTAAACTCCTTTTCCCTTGATTGAATTTGGTTTTGGAGGATTCACTGTAGAACTTTGAATCCTGGTATTAGTTGATGATTTTAAAAATTTTGTAGTTGTTGATTTTAATTTCTTAGTGTTAGATTAATATCTTTTATTTTTTTGGGTACTCAATCACAATTATGAGAAAACTCTTATCTGTTTCTTGCCATCTAATCCTCTTGCTAATTGCCTTTCATTGAAATGAACTGTCCTCTCTATTTTGTACCTTGCTTAGACTCTTTCTACCAATCTATGTGACTGTATCCCAAACCTGACTTACTCGACATTTTCTCAAATCAAGACTTTATTGAGACCTTCTAACCTTGACCCTTGATTGATCGAACCCTAACTATATTCATCTACTAGCCTACCTTCATATAGGTATTCCATGTCCCACTAAAATCTGTCTCCTTGTACTCTATTTTCTTGACATGATTTTCTGGTCAAATGGCTAAACTATAACCTCTCCCATGATACTAAATTAATTCTTATTTCAATTAGAGATCCACCTTGGCTAAATTCTTTCGACCTGGCATGTGATGGTATTCTGCTTGAACCCTCAAATACTTGACCTTGTACCTTACCTTGAATGCTTGACCCGATTGGTTAAGAATCTTGGACTATGTCTCTTCCTTCATCATTCCACCCTTACTTATATCTTATGCTATAAATTTATCCTTAAGTTTTACAAGCTTATCCTTTTCGAGCTTGATCATGATATATTTTATTGGGTGTACACCCACTAACATATTATCTAATCAGAACCGGCGCATGATGGTCTGATCAACCTATTGCGTTTTGGTTCGCTTTTTCATATATTAATCTACGTGGATGGAGACATAATTAAACTTGCCCTAGAATCTTATCCACAACAGCCTTGACAATTCTCCTTGGAATTATTTTATCACCTATGAACCTCGTATTCATATCCAGTTGGATTAAATTTAATCATGACCTGGATCTTCATCATTGGATGCTCGTGCTCATACTTGATTTCATTAAATTCCCATCTTGCCCAATCTCGATTTATCCTAAAATTGATCAACTTAGATCGTGTCAAGACTAAAATCTATTTGTGATTGTTTGTACCTAAATTTTCAATTTTCTTTTTATGGAATGGTAACTTTAATGATTTCTCACTTGTTAATAACCCATTTTCATATGGGATGGTAGACGACCCTATAGCCTTGATGATTGTTGTTTCCTTATCTTCTCAATTAGGACACTTTAGATTGCTTGTACGTTTTGATATCATAGGACAGTATTGATCTAGAATGACTGAGTGCACCTAGATGAGACCACAGACTGTTCCATTTAACCTGTCCCCCTGGTACCACTATTCATCATGATTTTGGTTCAATTTAGGCTATAGACTTTTCCCACTCTAAATTATGATCACCGTAGACACATTACCGTAACTTTTAAATTTGGAGCACAAGACTAGTTGTTTTCTCAAAACTGACTTCACATACCAGACCTAGACATGACATACTACAGCCATGACCTTAGTGTCCCACTCAGGCATACCATTGTGTGCTTCATTGCTTAGACGATTTTTCTGACCCGAGACTCCATCCTGATTTACCCCATGGAGTTACCTTTGATTTCGATTTGAATTAGGGATACCCTATGACCTGAAACTGCCAGCCAATTTTTGGACATGATCCAGTATAGGTCTACTACCCATATTTTGCTTGTTGACCTTGTATGTTGCCTAGGTAGTGGCTTCGTCCTTGATTGTTGGAGGTTTGACCTAGAAGGAGTACAACCATCTAAATTTCGAGGACGAAATTATTTTAAGGTGGGTAGACTTGTAACACCCTGTTTTCTGAAATTGGGGATTTTTGAAAATTTATTATTTTTATTATTTATTAGTGGTATTTTAGTCATGGTGTGATTTTCTGGTGATTTTAGTTAGATTAAACCATTTTCTAAGTCATGCTAAGTCATGACTTATGACTTTGTGATTTTGGTTAGTATAACTTAGTGTAAACTCTAGTTTTCTCTAACCTAGAAGTTGCCATGACCATGAGAGCTTAGCCATAGGCTTAGAACACCAAATTAGTGATTTTAGCCTAAAAGGGTATTTTGGTAATTTTCTAGGATTTATCTAGAATTATTTGGAATTATGTGTTTTTATTATTGTTTAATCATGGTTAAGTATCATGAGAGCCCCTAACCTAGTCTACCCTAATCCATAGGTTAGCCACTAACCTAGAATGCTAAGGGAATAGATATTTGCATAGGGTTAAAGTAGTATAAATATCTTAGAATGACTTTATAGGATATTTTGCTACAAACACTCAAAATATCAAAACCTTTTCACAAAAGTCCTTAGCTTAGCCATGAAGGAAGGGCAAGGACACCCCCCCCCCCCCCCCATGCCTTGGCCAGCCATAGGGCACCCCCTAGCAGCCACACTTTCCTATATAGCCCATTGTATCATTCATGAACAAATTTACATGAATTTAATTCCTAGAAAATCCCTTTTCCTTCAACCCTTCATAACTTGAGCAATATAGATCCAAATTCACTCTAGTCTCTTGCATTGGGACCCTACAACATCAAGGATACTAAGGGAGGATGGAAATCAAGGATTTGGAAGCATTGGACATCATCAAGTTGAAGGATACACCCCCCCCCTTTCATTTGATTTTCATTGGATTGCACCAATAGGTAAATACTCTCAAACTTAGTTAAAATCCAGGTTTTTCTTCATAATTGCATTCATATAGGACTACCTGAACTGTAGGTCAAATTTGGTGGAAATTAGAAGTGTTTTGGTGTCGTATCGGACACGTATCCTATTTGAAATTTAATGTATTTTGTGTTCTGTCATAGTGTAAATTACTCACTGCTTCCCAAATGTTTTTGAACCAAATTCTAGCCTAGACCTAGCTAAACCTAACCCCTATACACTGAGCACATTTTGAGCTTGTGTCGTGTCCAAAACTGGACACAAAGCTCTCAGTTTTTCCACTGTCTGGACACTGCACAGTACACAAAATATGTCCTGCTACCTAGACACGTTTTCTCGACACATACACCACTTGGACACTTGCCATTTGGCATGCACGTAGGGGCATTGACTGACAAGTCGTACCCAAAATTTGGGGTGTGCTCGTGTCGTATCGAGGACACGAGGACACGTGCACTGGTCGTGCACTGACAGTGCACGCACGCACAGAGTCCACTTCGCACGTCTCGTATCGCGCGGACACGACACTTCGACACCTCGTGTTTGCACGAGTGTGTAGCCCATCATGTGGGCTACACGTGGATATGACCACGAGGCCCCACGTGGCTCGTGTCGTGTCCACGAGACACGAGAACCCATGCACGACGCGGTGCAGAACACTGAGTATCAGTCGATTTTCTTCGACTGATACAGAGTTCGTGCCGTGTCCTGAGGACACGTGGACACGAGACAGGCTACCTAAACCCTAGACCAACCCTAGGCGAACCTACCCACACGTGCACGAGACTTCTAGACACGTGTGTCGTGTCCTAGAGCTAAGTGCACGCGTGCACGACGCTGTGACATTGCACAGTGTATCAGTGTTTACCCGTGTAGTGTTTTTGAATGTTTGGACACGTGAATCCGTGTCGTGGTGTCGTGTCAGGCACCTAGGATACTAGGGTATCTACGGGGTGTCAGTTACCAACCATTTGTTTCGAGCCTTAGCTCGTTTTAGTGGGAGAATTTGGGATTACCTACTGTCGAGTGCACAGTGCACTTATTCCAGTTTTGGGATTTATTTCCAGATTTTAAGGGTGAATTTCAAATCGATTTTTGATGTGATTTATACATTGTATATATGTATTTTAGTGTGTATATGTGTAGTATATATGTATGTGTGAGTGTGGGTCAAATTTGGGGAGAAATGGTGGTGTGTGTGTGTAGTTGTATATATATACATATGTATGTATATATGTATCCTGTGTGTGTGTGTGTTTGGGCCAGGTTTGGTTCCAGAAAACTGGAACCCTTCCCCCCCCTACTGTTCCATCTTTCTCACTCTCTCTCACTGTCTATGTCTCTCTCTCCTTCACTCACTCTCTCTCACTCTATATCCCTCTCTTTCTTCCCTCTCTTTATATATATATATATATATATATATGAGTTATATGTATATATATATATTGATATATATATATATGTTTGTATTAGTTACATTAGGTCACTATGTATATATGTGTGAGTATGGGTTGTATTATATATGATATTCATATTTTGATATATGGGTAGATAGTGTCTATTTATATATATATATATATATATATATATATATATATAACTTGTTAAGGTATAGGTTTAGAGGAAACCTATAAGACATGGCCTATGGCCAAGATTACTAGCCCATGGTTTGGGGCTTGCCCTAAAGGCCCAAAACATTAACTAATTGACCCTTTGACTAAGTGTTGACCAAAGTCAACCTTAGGTCAAAGTTGACCTAATTGACCTAGATTTGACTAGGACTAACCTAAAATGACTAGTTTAACTAGTCTGACCCAATTACCTTAATGACTGGTCTTTGTTTGACCAATACCTTAGTTGGTCTGAGTTTGACCTAGACTTGACCCAGATTGATCATGTTGACTAGTATTTGACTTGTTTGACCTTGTTTGACTCTATTTGACTTAGTTTGATTTCCTGTGACCTAGTATGACTTCCTATGACCTAGTTTGACTATTAGAGTTGACCAAGAGTTGACTTTGACCAGATTGACCTAGAATCATGTAGTATGCATTGTATACTTTATTTTTACCATTGTAGATACATTGTGACTTGTATTGCTCTGATTAGGAGCCATACACCTCTCCTCAGACAGTATATCTTCTTCAGACATTCAGTTATCAGGCGAGTACATTTTCTGACCGTTTCATATTTGCCAGGATTTATATTCTTGCTCTAGCTTACTTTACTTGATGCTGACACGATTGTTATCACGGATTGGTACTATATGGATCTTTTCATGAGATGTTATCCCCCTCGGGAGCATCAGGTACTTTTGTCATGTGTGTTTCACTTACATCATGTATCTCATGCTTCTATTTTCATGTATCTTCATGTATCAGCTAGTGACTCATGTACTCTCATGATCACCGAGCCTCCATGAATCTTCATGAATCACTCACGTATCACCCAATTATGGGCTTATCACGAATCTTAACATAACCTGAATGGATCCTTGTGTATTGATTGGGGATGGGGGAGTGGAAATAGTCATGTGGATATTACCCCAGTAGCTGTAGTCATGAATCACTTCTAGCTGTAGTCATGAATCTCCTATGCTATTTCACATGTCTATATTTTACTCTGACTCACTAGACACTGCTAGTTCTCTATATACAGTAGATATTTTCTTTACAGCTATCTCTTTTGCTACATGTATCTTCCTTCAGCAGTTCCTATATTTTACTCTATTGCATGCTTTATATCTCCTATCATTCTATGCACTGCGTGAGATGTATTGTGCTCGTTCCCGTCCTGATTGGACCTGTTGAAAATATTACAGAGGATGAGGAGGAGGCCCTGGTGTCTACCTATTATGGAGCAGGACTAGATGATACTTATGTTGTGGACCCTCAGCAGGATCCACCTGCAGCTGAGGATGTTGTTCCAGTAGTCTAGACCAGTTTAGTCTAGGCAGTCTTTTCTGTATTATCATTTTGTCTCACATTCTGAGTTGTATTTTGAGATGTGGAGATGTATAGACTCTTAGACTTATTGTATTATGAGTTGACATTCTGGATGTTATGTATCTTAGGCACTTAGTCTTATTTCATCTATGCTATGGTTCTTTTGAGTTACCATCTGTCTATCTATCTATCTTCCATTTCTCTACCTAGATGTGATTGAGTTTGTTTCTGTTGTCACCTCCATTCGGAGAGTATAAACTGTACATGTACTTTATATTGTTAGATGATTGACCTAGGACAGCGTTCTACCGCCGACACTGCGGCGTAGGCTGGACGTACCCACTTCTCGTGCCCTTACTCTAGGGTGCGGGTCGTGACAGTACTGGAGGGCTGTAACATCAAGATTTCACTTCTCAAATACCTTATGGTGGAAAATCCTTATTAGGTTCTTAGCTCCAATTACTATTTTGATGTAAATTTACTAGTTTCAGAATAGTTTTCTATTGTCTTAAACATTATATTTACATTCTGATGGACAATAGCTTCATGTCATTTTTCTTGGTTCTTTTTTCATTTTTGGTAGGGATGTATATGATGAACTCGGAAAATGCGGCAACATAGAGAATCAAGTTTTATGCCGTGCACGGGTTGAAGAGCTGGAACCTAGTATTCGATACTGTTTACACAAAGTTGGCGAATCAAGCTTACAAACCTCAGAGCTTTTAGATATGGGAGAGATGGAAGGGCCTGCTTTAGACCTTTTTAAAGCTAAGTTAGAGGTAAGTTTGTTTCTTTTATATAGAAACCTCAGGTTTACAAGTCCAATGCTACTATGTTGCTAATATTGGTACCCTAAATAATTACCTATCTACAAAGTAAATGACTTGCACCTCCTGGTTACACTGCCTTAAAGACGTTGCCTCAAGGAGTTTGTTGTAGTTTTCTCACCACAATAGCAATTTTATAATTCATCACTTGTAAGAATAAATATCAACATATTAATTAATCCCATATAACGGTAGAAGTAGTTCAGGCCTCTCTCTCCTATAGTTTGCACTGCCAACTGAGTCTCCTTTGCCAGCTATTTCTAAAATATGTTTTCTCTTTCCTTTTCCTAGCCTAATGCTGTTACCTGCACTCCCTGTTACTGTTATCCAGAAGATACCTGTCTATTCTTATTGCTGTTGATAATGGCTCATCTTTAGCTCAAGTGACGTATTACAGTCAGGTTGTAAGATCAATATCCCACAACAGAAGGTTTATATCACTGTAGGATATTAGTGGGGAGGTTTCTACAGTAAATCTAAACTTTTGAAGGTGCCCCGGGAGATATCTGTTTAATAGGGTTGAAAACATTGGATGATTTGTGAGTTCCTTAACTAACCTTCTTTGTTGAGCTCTAGTCCTGTGTACTTGAACCAGTCATCCTAAAAGAGAGGATTGGTTGGCTTCCTTAAAATTGGAAGCATACCTTGTAAAATATGGTTCCAACCTAACTTTTGACCTTGTCATAGACCCCGATTTAAACTATAAAGTTAGGAAAACAATTGGTGAGTAGGTACAGAGGAAGCATGGCAGAGCATAAGGTAAGGCTAGTGCTATTTATTAAAAGCACCCGCTGCCCGCCTTACCACCGTAGGCACCCGCCTAGTCGTTTTAGATACTTTGCTGCCTCGTCGCCTTAGGCACCCACCTCAACCCTCTTTAAAAGGATAAAAGAGATGAAAACAGTTCATATTCAGGGGGGCATTTTGTTGGACCTCGTTTTTTTATTGTCAACAATGCCCCCTACAAAATGATGTCGTCTAGGGGCATTTTTCGGACTGAACAACGTTTTTTTGGTAAAAGTTCTGAAAAACAGAATTGACACCAACATGAGACCAATGATTATGCAATAAAATACTTGCAAAACGAAGATTAGACAAGTATAATGCAAATGAAATGGTATATATGTGCAATACATAGTTTGTAGTATTAGTCAATACCGATACGATATGGATGATATTGACACGGTTGGCATATCCCGATTCGATACCGGCTGCTACCGATATTGACCAATACCGACGTTGGGGGTCTCTATCCGAGTCAATTCGACAGAGAAAATTGAACGAAAGAGACCAATCAACAAGGGTGTAAAAACATAGTAATGTTGTAAAAGCATGTAAGTGAAGAAAACTTATTTATGACAAGTAAACCAATCAACAAGGGTGACTTTTGTTTTATTTAATTTCAAAACTTAGGTAGGTCTAAACCCGATATAAAATCAATTAACAAAACATAATATAAATAATAAGCAATAAACAAAATGAGAGTCATGCGGTACCAATACACTCTCTCATAAGAGAGAAAAATAAACTAACTATGCAGGGATTGAAAAACATAAACAACACAATTGACAAAATAATCACTCCGCTTGCTACGACTAGCTACTTAGGTTATCAACCTAATTACCATGCTGTGAGGAGTATATCATAACATGCGCTGCAAATACTATGATTGGCCAGGCTCAATAACGATAACAGTAATAGTAACCATATCCGTAACAATAACAATAACGATAAAGGATCACAGGCCACATGCCACATGCCATGGAGGCTAGTGTATCCTGGCCCCTAGCCAATAAGGTTGAATGAAATTCAAGATCCTCTCCTCCCAATGCACTATGTGAATGTACTAGTTACTAAGTCCTGATAACTTACAATTTAAATTCTCGAGTGGAATGAAGCGATACAGGTTCTCAACTAAAAGGAGCCATTGATCCTACCCTCCGTTGGGTGAAGAGAAAAGGCAGTGCCACATGCATCACTCATCACTATTCGGTATTTAAAGGGATAGAAAAAGCCAGTTGATTAGTCAGACCCAAGCCAAGTAGTAGACGGAAATCCAATGTGTCAATCAATGGTTACTAGGGGAATTCTATGCGAGTCTCACAGGGCGATGCAAGTCTCTATATATCATAATCAGGGGCAACTATAAAATAACAACTTAGACCTACTCGACAACACTAACTATAATCAAAGAAACGGTGCGGTGCAATACGATCCATGATTAATACGATGTTAAAGTAACAAGCGATACTGGATCAATAGAGAACAATAGCGATAAAATACTAGATCAATATGATACAATATACTACGATACTGGATCTATGCGATACACTAACAGTAAGATGCTTGATCGGTACAATATACTAAGATAAGATACAATAAGAATCTATTGCGGTACGAAGATCGATGCAATACAATAACAAGATCGATACGATGACAATAACCTGATTGATGCTATACCATAACTGAATCAATGCAATACTGGATTGATACAATACGTGTTGATATGATACACAAACCATATAATCAAGGTTGTAAAAGGCGCTAGACGTTAGGTGGGTGGCCACCCACTGCATAGCGCCTAGGCCGCCTAGGCGGCCATCTAATTCTAGGCGGTCCACGAAAAAAAATCTAGGAATTAAAATATACTCAATTGAAAATTATATCCCAAATTCAAAATTTCACATAATAACTAAACATAGTCAAATTTATAGTGCAAATTCAAACATAATTTTAATAATTAACACAATATAGCAATAACAATATTATATAAAACCCACTGTTTATATATTTGGACTGTGGCCGGCCAAAAAAAAATCCACTATTTTATATAAAACTGCTGTAGGCACTGTTGTGGGGCCGGTCAAAAAAATCCAATGTTTTTATAAAACCCACTACTTATATTGGAGAAGAAGTCCCACTGGCCACTGAAAAAAAATAAAAATAAAAAACTATGTATTGTGCTTACTTTGTGTTCAAAATTCTGTGTGCTGTGCAAAAAGCCAAAAATCCTAAAGGAACTCATGTCACGTGTCCAAGTTCTTATCTTGAGTGAGTCACTGTGCTCTTGAGTTAGTCATGTACTTCCCATTTATATATTAAAAGTGAGTTACTCTTACTTCATTTCTTCTCTTACTATAAAAACAACAGATGAAAAAAGAAGACGACAAAGAGAAGAAGAATACTACGACGAAGAAGACGAGACATACCTGGAGGCGTTGGCGTCAGCGGCTACTTCTCCTATGTCGGGTTTGTTCTCTTTAGGTTAGGGCAGCTTGGTTCTCCTATGTCGGCCTCCTCTCTGCTGAGCGCCCACGATTTGGGCGGCCGCCTGACATCACTTTTTAGTTGGATCTGCCTACCCCTCTGATTCCGTCCGAACCTAGGCAGGCCATGGATGACTAGCGCCTTGGCGCCGTCCAAATCCGATTTTAGAACTCTGCATATAATACAACCAATATATTATACTATACAATGTGATAGCCATGTCGATACAGTACGTGACTGCGGTGTCATGACAATGCGATAGCATGTAGATAGTGTATGTAGGTACAATATATCATGCGGTAAATCAAGTAATCTACAACAATCATGATATAACTATTAATATCGAGAAAATAAAACTTGTATTGTCGAGAAAATGAAAAACAATATGATACGATGAAAATGAGAAATCAATCTACGATATAATTACTTCATTTAGAATTAGTTAATCTACATTATATCCTAGGTTCGCGACGAATCTGACCGAGAAAATGGCACATGAATCGAGTGCAAACTTATCAACAAGGACTTAAAAATGACATGTTTTTGGTCCACCAGTATACCGGCTATCGTGTCCTGGACAGGTACAATACAACCATGGTGGCTTGTTTTATGCCCCATTATCGATAAATACTCGTCTGAATCCAACTACACAAGTTGGTTATGTCATAGATTACTAGCGTGACATGTTACTACAAGCTTCGTGTCAATCCGATACATGTGCAATGAGTTACAAGCATTTGTCCCCAAAGTACGATAATACTGATAACATGATTAATATGATAACAAAACTCAAAATCAAAGCTATACTAGCATGCAATAGACCCTAGTGGTTAAGTACACTATACTAGAATCGAGAGAATCTATTAGAAAACAAGTTTTGAGGTCAAGACCTCCATCGAACAAGTTGTAGTTGCCTCAAGAACTCGGTTGATATAAAGCTGTATGTGCGTGGGCTTCTATTCACCTCCAGGTCGGCTTGAGTACAAACCTCACTTGGATCTCCTCCAAGAGAGCAAAAACAAGATTAAGAACAAGAGGGAGACGAGAAAGAAAGAGGGAATAAAATGAATTAATTAATGAGGGAGAGACGTTTATATGAACCCGTACGTACTTTGTCAATCCATGCCTACTTCCTTGAGCCAATCGTGGCCATCAAGCCAAGATCTAAGGGCCAATGGTAAAGCACACAGAATAGTCAGTAGGCTGCCTTGGCCAACTAAAGACCTAACGGTATACTAGCGGTTTAATGGTTTTCAATCTACATGCGGGTCCTATGCAGAGTCTTTGACAATGCCAGTAGTCTCTACAAATCTTTGGTAGTCTGCTGGTTAGTTGATTGCATCAATACATATACGAAAATATTATTGGTTGCACAATTCACTTGATTCGTTAAAACCCATCGATTATCTCAAGAACGATACACACATGCCATACTTGAGACTCAAAAATCAAGAAAACTATGAAAACAAAATCAGTACAATAAATCTACACTATCGATACGATACAATATCAATAAGCAAGAACACACAATACGAGAATACATAATACGGGGTTGAGATAGGAAAAATACGAAATACGAGAAAACTTAATACAATACACTTGCATGTCTGTATGGAAATACCGATATCAGGATGCATATATTACAGTTGTAGTGTTACGCAAGATATTCTTTTCAATCCTTGATTGTTCAGTGCCTCTAATAGTAATAGATCCTCGAATATTCGACGAGCCATTTTTTTGCTTGGGTCTTTTGAGCCATTTAACTTCGGTGGGCTCATCTTACGGAATTCCGTTGCTCAGGATGTAATAGCGGGATGTAACAATAGTGTTTGTAGCAGGGCTTGTCATCAGTAGTGTTTGTGGCAACGATTTTTGCAACAAAAGCTTGAACAAGCTGCTAAAGGGTATCCAAGTGTTTTCTCTTGCCTTCAAATAGTTGAAGCATCCTTTCCATGTGGTCTACAAGTGTTGCTGCATGCTGGCATTGTTCTTTCATCCCATTGCTAACCAACAAATGAATTTCATTAGCACCGTGAATATTTAGGGACTTAATGTATGGAACTTTCAAATGAGTAAGGATGCCTTTGGTTACGTTTTATAATTCAACTTTTTGAGTTTAAGTGTAAAAATTTATCAAAGTGTGTTTGGCAGCGAGAGCTTGAGTTTGATTTCCAATTTTTTTTTTCGAAAGTCAACAATCTGAACAGTCGTTTTCAGAGAGCCGCAAAAAGTTGTTTTCAGAACACAACTTTTTCTCTCTTTGGCAGGCCCCACGCTCCCCCACGCTCCCTCGATCCTCTCGACTCTCTCTCCCCACCAATCTTCTCTTCTCTCCCTCTTCGACGACCGCGAACAGGAGGTGGAGCTCAAGCTCGAGGTGGAGGCGGAGCTCGAGCGGCTTGTCGTTGGACCGTCGAGCTCGAGCGGCTCCCCCATCTCGAGGGAACCTCCATTACCACCATACTCATCTAACCGACCCCCTCATCTCCTCTCCTTCTAATTCTCTGCGGACCCCGACCAACCCCCTCGAAGCCTCTCCCAAGAAAAAAAAATCAGGAAACCTATCCAAACGGACCCTTAAGCATCAAAAGAGGGCCACAATAAGACTCCAACGAAATCAAGGAAGTATTTTTTGAATCCAATATTCAAGGAGTCCAAGGAAATGAACCCAGTGCTTTGATACCAGTAAACCTATCATCCCCCGACCGAAGTCTAGTCCTAAGACATAACAAAGACCATACAAATCTAAGTTAATTTGTACAAGGTTTAGATTTTAGAATTCCAGTATCAAAGATCAAGGCCAACGAAATTTAAACATTAGACTGAAGTTCAACTAGAATAAAATATTTGAATAATAATATTGCAACAAAATAGAAATTGAGTTTCACACAAAATCCTCTAAACAGTTATTATATCTTAGAAAATGATTATAGGGAGGCCATTATGCAAGAGAACATAGATTGATGGACAATGCCTATGATAGAGGAGATGTAATTACTTCGGAAGGACTATACGTGGAACTTTGTCTAGCTACCAAAAAGAAAGACGGCTATTGGCTGCATTTGCAAGTGAGTATTCAAGAAAAAAATGAGCAATACAAGGCAAGATTACTAGTGAGGGGTTATGCTTAGAGGAGGGGATTGAATGCAATGAGATTTTCTCGCTTGTGGTCAAACATACATCTATTCGGGTGTTGTTGGCATAGGTAGCGTGTCAGGATTTGGAGTTGGAGCAAATGGATGTGAAGATAAACCTTTCTCCATGGGGAACTGGAAAAGATCTTCATGATGCAGCTCCACATAAGGATGATCATGTATGTGAATTCAAATGGTCTTTTTATGGATTAAAGCAGTCTCCATGCAGTGGTACAAGCGCTTCGACTTATTTATGTTGAAGACATTTTTTGATGCGAGTATGTATGATAGTTTTGTACTCGAAGCGGCTGAAGGATGATTACTTGATATATGTCCTCTTATATGTTGATTGCTTCTAGGATTACAATGGAAATAAGAACACTCAAAGTTTCATTGAGTTTATATGTTAATGACATGTTGATCAGAATATTTCGTTTTTACTCACTTGCATATACTTCATTAACTGTGACTTCAGGTTGTAGTGGCGGAGGCAAGGTCCCAACAGGCAGCATCAATGACAGAGTTTTATTGGCTTGGCCATAGGTTTCCAATCACTAACGCTAAAACTCGGGTCTCCATTCTGAAAGGTTTGATTATGTTCCTTATTTTGATCAGATTTTCAATGCTGAATATCATCAACATATTTTACTTGTGTAACTTCCAGATGGAATGAGTTTGTGTGATTCACATGAACGTAATAGTTGGCCACTGTAAAAGTAAAAACATCTCTTGTTATATCTTGTCATCTTGTTGCTGGAACTAGATTCTTGGGGTTTCCCTTTTAATCATCATTGCCGTAGCCTCCATATATTTAGGTCTGTAAAATTAAGCTTCAGTTTTAGTTGAGATGCTACTAAGGTGATTGACTGATTAACACTCTAGCCCTTATTTCTTATTTGACTCTAGCAATTTACCTGTTTCAGTGTTGCCTCTCTCATTCTGTTGTTCTTCCATTATTTTGATTCTTAATATAGGGACACAGATGACCACAAACACTCACATAAGAGGATGTATGCATGAAAGTGCAGATGGAGAATGGTTCCTTTAAATTGTATGTATAGTTTACAAGTGCCATTGATTATGATATATTGGACCTTTTCCCTACCAAACTTCACTAACTCCGTCCCCAATACAAAGATGGACACGTGTTAACCTGTCCATCTTGTTCAGTAACATACAAACTTGTCCATCTTTATGAACCTATAAGAATTGAAAATATTGAAGGCTTTATGCCCCTTTCAGCAAAGATTATTATTTTTCACATGCATTTTATACACACTTGCTCATTATTTTACTCTTTATTTTTTGAATGTACAAACACAAACTCAATGACATATCCATTTTATACAAGATATGTCTATTTACACGAGTTACACATTTAGCCTTGTACTTGTCCGGATTTGAAGAAATCCCTTCTTGGACAGCCCGTATATTGTGTCAATGTGTGATAATCGTGTCAATCATGACAAATCATGGTTAATCTTCTACCATATAAAGAGGCTTCAAAACGGCTCAAAAGTCAGCTGTCTAAGCCGTATGAATATCATCAACCATTTAAATAAATTTTTAAAATTAATAATAAATAACTAAAAATACCTAAATACTCCACCAATTATTTTAACACAATTTAAGTAGGTATTTAACTATCTAATATGATATATTTACAGCTAAATAGTTTAACTCAAGTGGTTAAGGTAGGACTAGGAGGTATTTTTCTTGGTTGCAGTTCAAATCCTAGGTTTGATAATTTTTATAATAAATTTATATTTAACTTTTTTTAACATTTTTTTCACACGTGCACGTTACTACTAGTTAAACCATAAATTGAATCATTTAGCCATTTTATGACTCATATCTAATGTTGATGAACTCTGTCAGTTAGCTATTCTTTGTATCTCACTTTACAAACTCTATCTGGCATCTGGACAAAATGTCTTCAAGTGCTCGATTTTGAACATACTATGATGCTGCAATTCTGCCTGTAGCTAGTGTAATTATCACAATCATGCACAACCCACTTGCACACATGTAACCCTTAACATGATACATGATAGAGAGTACGTAAAACATGTGCATGAAAGACTTGTTGGTAGCTTACTCAACCTTTGATGTCAGTGATACCGTGTGATGAAAGAGGGATTAATGATTATGTGTGAGACTTGGCACACATTGTTGAGTTCATATCAATCAGCTCTATTGAAAGGGAAGATTAAGGCAGTTGATTCTAAGTGAAACTTGTCCCATCCCTCTCCTCATAACCCAGCAACCCCACAACCACCACAACAAAGATCGAGAACAAATGAAAATCAGACCTTTCTTGAAGTCCATGAACCATGAGTAAACTCGAACTAATTGTGTAGTTCAGTCCATACAGAATGATGTTTGGGATGTATGCGTGGACTTCAAAGAAAAATGACAAATGAAAATCAGACCTTTCTTGAACTTGAAGTCTTGAAGATCATGAACCATGTGTAAAGCCAAACCAAGTGTGTAGTTCACTCCATATAGAAATGATGTTTGGGATGTTGGGACTTCAGTCCGTACAGAAACAATGCTTGGGATGTATAATACACTGACTGATTTGTAAGTAAATAATGCACCGATCGATTTAGAACTCTTTACTCGGTGCTTGGAATCCAATAGAAAGGCTTTGAGCATCTGAAGAGTATGGGATGCGCTGTATCTGATACAATTTAAATCCTTACTTTTTTAGAGCTCCTGGTATTTATCTTTGGGCGAAAGCTAAACAAGAAAAGCCAAGAACACACAACAGAAGTCGACAACGGTCAAGAATATTTTGTCTTAGCCTTCTTTAGTCTTAATGTCGTATTCCACTTTTGAATCTCTCTTATTCTTTATGTATTAATCAATTGTAAAACTATGTTAGAATTGAAGTTGGTATGCACTTGTATATAGGTCAGGCATCAACTAGAAGCAATAAGTCATCCTGTCATTTGAGCAAGTTCTGAATTGTGTTTCTTGTTTTTTATATAATTATTACAAGCGCACCTAGGTCTGTGCCAGGTGAGAAGCAGCTCTAAGAGAGGTTGCATCTCGCTTTAGTTAGGCACACATCTTAGTTTTATTGCAGCCAAGTGTGACCTTATACAAGGATCCAATAACATCTTCGACCTCATCATCTAGGGTTCAAGCGACAATGAATCTTCCCTATTTTGTTGCGAACAAGTTGATATGTAATGAAGCAAGACAGATCAGTTCCGACGTCAAGGGTCTCTCTTTTCTTCTTATTCCTACTAAGAATGAAGACCAAAGGAGACTAAGACATAACATTCTTACTAATACATAAAGACCGAAGACTATAAAAGATTGAGACATTATTTGGACTAAGGTATAGTATTATTGGCCGCTTTGGCTGCTCTAGTTGAGTACCTAGAATACTTTATTTTATGCTATAAATTGAATTAGTAAAAATCTAAGCATGTTCTTGTGGTGCCCATCTTACAAAAATTCCCAAGTATTATCATCAGTGTTCGAGATATCAGATATCAGTTATCAGTTTGGGTGTGAGATATCGGATATCAAAAATATATCGAGCAATATATTGACATATCGGATACTAATAGATATATAATATGTTATATATTAGTAAGCTACATAATTTAAGTTTTGATCTCCCGTAGCTGCATAACTAACATATTCCTTACAAGCACGCAAGGTTGTAAAAAGCACTAGGCGTTAGGTGGGCGGTCACCTACCGCCTAGCGCCTAGACCGCCTAGGCGGCTCCTAGGTGGCCGTCTAATTCTAGGTGGTCGGTTGGAAAAAAAAGGTGTGCTCGGTCATGTGCACTCATTCATGTGAAAAGAAAAGATGTGCTCAGTGCTTACTGTCCAGTCATGGGAAAGACGGAAAAGTATGCTCAGTCATGTGCACAATGCTCAGTTTCATATTAAAAAATTTCCTTGACTTGCTGCTAACCACAATACTATATATTATAAAGTATATACATATGTTGTATATTATAAAGGAGTCAAAAGTGTCTGTTTCCAATCGGCGGTCAAAAGTGGCACTGTGACGACAGTACTATATATATTATAAATTATAAACAAAAGATGTCATAATAAGAAAATTGACTTAAAAGAAAAGGAAAAAGAAGACTCGCTGACCAAGAAGGAAAAAAAAACATTGGCAGCAGAAGACTACTTGACAGCAGCAGCAGAAGAAGAAGATCAAGAAGAAGAATAGTACTCGGCAGAAGAAGAAGATGATGAAGACGACCTGCTGCTGTTGCTTGCTCACGCGATCGGCTGCCTCATGCGATTAACCGTATCTGTTTAGGTATTTATCAAAAACGCCTAGGCATTCGCCTCTCCGCCCAACGCCTGCGCCTAGGCGGCCGCCTCATCGCCTAGGCGGGCGCTTAAACTAGCCTTTCTTCTGGATCCGCTTGGAGGCCGATTCCGGTAGAAATTTGGGCAGGCCATGGCGTCTAGAGCCTAGGTGCCGCCAAAATCCGACTTTTAGAACACTGCAAGCACGTTATAATCCTCCTCCATAGCTTCAGACCAGGGCCGGCCTGGGGGTTTAGGTTGTCCTAGTCGGAGCTAATTTTGGTTGCTCCTTGACCTTGACTCCAAAACGAGAGGATATCGTTTCGGGAGTGTTTGTCCTTGTATTTGACAGTGAGTGAGCTCGGATTCCGAGTTTTTTTCATGACTCTTGAGCTACTCGAGACCTTTCCAATATTAACTCAAAATATGGGCACGAAAGATTGCCAGTTCAACTGACAAAAAGGAGTTGGGACCGCAAATGTTCTATTGGCTGAGAGCTGGAGACTTAGGGGCCTGGGGGGTTGCCGTAACCGGGGGTTGTCCAAACCCGATGGCTTGTCTGGTTAACCCCAGGGCCGGCCTTGCTTGAGACCAGTGAGTCCACTGAGTTTTCAAAAGAACAAACTACTGCCCCAGCTAGTTCTTACAAGATTCTTTAACCCACAATTTCATCACAATCAGCTCTTCGATATCATTTGAATAAAAAACAGTAGTAAAAGAAGTTAAAAAGGAACTGAACTTCAAAAACTCTCAGCAAATTCAATCACAATCAGAAAAAAAGAACTAAAAAGGCAGTAAATTCAGATTTTTTTTAAAAAATAGCAGGGAAAAAAAGCAGCAACAAAATTAAAAAAAATAAAAGAAAGTAGAGCTTACCTGATATCACTGCTGCTTCTGCAAAACAATCAGAAGAAATTAAAAATGAGAGCTGATACCGAGAGGGGGTAGAGCTTACCTGAGATTGACAAGGAGGGATGCTCGAGAGAGAAACCAAAAACCCATCCAAAAGTAACAAAAGTGATATTTGAAAATATTAACTAATATCGGCCAATATATCAGGTTTCAACCAATATCTGCCGGTAATTTCCAAAATGATATATATCCATAGTTGGCCGATATATCTATATTTGTCCTCAAAACGATATATTGGCTGATATTGTCGATTTCTCGAACAGAGATTATAAGGCAAGTAAATGTGAACCTTATTTCATCACATATTGATATAAGCAGTTGGAAGGAGAGAAGGCTTTAGTCAAAGGTTCATTATAACAAAGGGATAAATATGATCAATTGTATAATGATGGAAACTTCTAATCATATATGGTAAGGTTCACAACATCAGAATCGGTATCAGACCCTTCTTATGAGAATCTGTATCAACAATTTCGGAGGGTTTCGATGGTTTGTTTCGGTCAGTTTCAATATTGCAGTTTCAGCATTTTTGGTATTGTCCGATACCATGGACAAACGATTTCAAGTACATTTTTTCCATGTGAAAAAGATCTACTTTATCATGGCGTTTATATAGCTCATTTTCTGATTTATGTCATTATATTTGCCAACATCATAGTCAAATATCGATTTTTCGTAGTCTAGGAGAACTTGGAGGTTGCTCCTTGGTTGCACGGCCTTTCCTTGGTTGCATGAGCTTAACTGAATATCAAAATGCAGGCCTACTTGGCAACTGACTTATAAGTTTTATCCATGACCCTTTCATGCTCATAGTTATCTTGGCTAGGAATATTGCATCAACATGGTTGACGTCACGTTGAAAGCAGGTCATAACAACTTTGTCAAATCGTTTATGGATCTTTCTTATGCTCTATACCGGGGAAGACTTGTATGATGATGCTGATGATCATGTTCAAGTATCGAAGCTTGTAGAAGTTTCAAGAGAGCATGGTTGGATGTTTTGGAAAATCTCCTTTTGTTATAGAAACACTGTACTCTAACCTCTAGGTGTATTAATACGTGACAAGGAAACAAACTAGGAACAACGACAAATTTATCTGTCATTGTTATTTAAACCATCAAACTCTGACTGTGCTGTTTAGCCTGTATTTAGTATCTTATTTTGACTGTTGGTCCTAAGCCTGGATAAAGGGTGTTTGCATTAGGTAGCCGACAACGAGTGTATAAGACATGTGAGATCTCTATGAAATTAATTCTTATATTTTATGCAAGAGTGGAAGTGGAAGATCAGGATTCGTGTAGCCGAGACCAGACGTTTGGGATACCGTTTTATATTGCTTAATCCAGGGCAGTGACAGATTAGTACCCATTTCAAAGGCCAAAGACAAAAATCCTATATTTTTCAAAAGCCAAAATGATTCCCTGATTTCCTAGTTTCTTGACACTCTAGAGAGTCTAGACACCCTGCATTAGCGAGACCCATGTGGGATGTTCTTTCTATTCTTCTTACAGATTAATCGTGTGGATTACATGGATACTTCAATGGTGGTGCTGTCTCCTGTTGGATATGTATTACTACTCGGACACTTCAATACTTCAAGCATACTTGTCTTGTACACTACCTTATTGCAGAAAGAGTAAACCGTATTTGAGAAGTAGCAATGTCAGAAAGAAAAACATTATGAAGTTACAAGAAAAATGATGAAGGTTTTATTGATGTACTTTTATCATTGTTTGATTTTTTTTTGATAAATTATTCACCTTCCCCTCTCATTTGGCGAATTAGTTCCGTTCCTTATACCATGTGCAGCTGCTTTTTCATTTCTAGTTGTAGAAAGTTAAATTGTGTTCTTGAGTAGCTCAGTTATTTATTTATATCTATTTTAGATAAAAAGAACTTAGGTTAGTATTTTATTTATATAGTTACTTATTGGGCAGTTGATCTTTTCGTTTCTTCGTGTAAAAAAATTAGTTTGTGTTCTTAAATATCTAACTTTTTTCTTTCTAATTTAGACAGAAACCAAGGTTAATATTTTACCTATATAGTTATTTATTGCCTTGTCCCTCATTTTCTTATGCTAGTTTGTTAAATTTGCAGTGTCCTTCTATCTGTATGCACCAGCATGTTCATATCCATACAAATCCTCAAGTCACCCTAATTCAAACTTAGGGAGTAATTTTGTTTTTGAATAAAATGGTGACCTTTTTGTATCTGCCCAGTGAAGGACCAAGCTGTTGATATTGATTTATTACCATGCCTTGTTAGCCTGTGCTGCCCCCGATTGCATTTTGATGTACTCAGTGATGATTATACCAAGTATTATCCCTATATTTTATGTGTGTGTGTGTGCATGCATTTTCATATTGTATAATTACCATCTTACTGGTAAAATTTGATCAGCTCAGGAGCTGGAGAAAGATCTACATGGTTCATCAGCAGAAGCAGTTCCAGCGGAGAAGAAGCTTGGAATGTTTGAGAAAATATTTTCCGCATATCAGGATGCAAGAAGCAACATTCGTAATGATTTGGTATGTGACTGCATTTACAATGCTTTGGTAATGTTCATATTGACATGTTTTAGGTTAAATTATTTGATAACCTTTTATTAAGGAAATGTTAGGAGTACGGATGAATGGATTGAAATGTACCTGATTGTATTCGCCCACTATCATTTTATCTTCATCATTATCCTAACTATATATAATTTAGGCTTCTGCAGGTAATGCTGAGAACGTAAAGGATAACTTGAATGGCCTCGATAAGGCTGTAAGTGCAGTATTGGGACAGCGCACGATAGAGCGTGATCAGTTGCGGGCTATCATTGCTAAAAGTAAATTCACAAAGCAGCGTGATGACAAGGGTGAAAAAATCACAAAACCAGAAGAACTTGTTCGTTTATATGATCTATTGATACAGGTGTGCTGCTAATTGATATGATTTCTTTAAATCTAACTTAAACATATAATTATTAATGGACATGGTATTCTTATAAGGTATTTGAGCTTGTGCACTGTATTTCTCTATGATATTTCTAACATGTTTGCATTACCTATGCTGTATTGTTGTAATGTTTGATATATTATTGATCTATGTTTTATGTACTGGCAGAATTCAACAGATTTATCTGATTTAGTTAGTTCTGGAAGGGATAGAAATGAAGAAGAAACTGCATTTACAGATGAGTATGTGCTGAAGGGTTTGGTATTTAGAGCAGAGAGGTTGGTATTATATCTTCTTTAAGATGCTAGACTCGATCGGGAGTTTTTACCTGGTGATCACTGCTAATTTTTTTTATCACTGCTAATTACTTGCCTTGTTTTGCTTTACATCAGTTATTAAGTTATGCCTCTTCTCAGTTTGTTTCATTACAAGTTTTGACGTTTTCCTGTTAACATGATAATTATTGAAGACCCATAGGAAATCGACAACACAGGCGATGCTCAAAATACATCCGAGTTGTCACTTGTTTTTTAGTGCTTAGGAGGGAAAAAACAAAGCCTAATTAAGATTAGTTATTATCCTAACTTCCATGTAACCTGAAATGTTGGATACGTACTTGAGGACTGCTTAATGATCTTTCCGAAGCAAACTAGTAGAAAAAGAGAAGCAAAGTGGAAAGAAAGAAAGGGGGACAAAATGAGAGGAAGACGGAAGAGAGAAAAAGGCGAAGGTAGTAAAAGAAAGGAATAGAGGAGAAGAGAAAAGGAGAAGAAGGTGTAGAAGAAGAGGAGAGAGAGAGAAAGGAGTAGAAGCAAGAGGAAAAATGAGAGGGGGTTGGGGGGAGGGGGGCGGGGAGGATACGAAGAAGAAAAAGAGGGGGATTGTAGGACCGTTGAGCACCTCTAGAGGGGGGGGGGGAGGGTAAATAGAGTATGTGCGTGCAGCGGAATATCACAAATTAAAAATTGTGTAATATGACTAGTAAGAGGAGATCAATAACATATAAGTTGCAGTAAAAGTAAAGAGTTAAGAAGATTCAAACTCAGTGACACAACGATATAAACTGGTTTCTCTCGTGGAGGACTAATCCAGTCTCGAGTATTTCTGCTCGATGTTAATCCACTATGACACAAGCTTTAACTGAGTGCTTACAATTCTTACAATACCGTGCTTGGGGACAAGTGCACGACCAACTTCAACAATACCGTGCTTGGCGACGAGTGCACGACCGACTCCAGAAAGCCATTGAAAATTGGAACGTTTTCTGAAATAGCCTCTGATACAACTCTTCAAAACCAAACTCTAGATTGTACTGACACTGTACTGGCTTGGCTAAGAGTAGTATAGGCTAGATTTGAAAGTGTAGCTCGTAGAAAACACTTAAAGTAATAGAAAAGAGAATGAGATTGGATGATTTGGAAATGTAAAAGTTCTTCTCTATTTATAGTATTTTTATGAACCAAACTCGGACAGAGTTCGGATGCAGAAATCTCGTATTCGAAGGTTGGATACAAATATTCAGGAAATTTAAAAATAGGTTAAAACTACTCTGACCGAACTCGGGCCAAACTCGGGCCGAGTTCTGCTAGAGTTCTAACAGAACTGTTTTGGGCCAATTGTTGGATTTTGGACTTTTGGATTGAAATTTGTGGATAGGATAGGCTATATTTTTGTGGACTTAGAATAACTAAGCTAGTACCGATCCTGATCAATCTTACATATTTTTTCTAGACTCAATAAAGACAAACTATAGAAGAAATATGTAAAGTCTTGATCTTGATTCCAGCACTTTTGGTTTTTGATGACGACGTGATGTTTGTAGCTTGTAGCAGTAGGTACAAACATTCTGACTTGAAACCTGTAGCTGTATATATATTTTACGTATCGACCAAAGTTGACGTTGATTATCAAAAGCAGGTATGACCATGACCAGTGGACTAATAATCTTCTCAATTTTAATAATTGACAAACTTTGAGTCTATACCAAAATATAACCAATATAATATTGAACTTTGAAAATATACCTGACTTGTCTGAAATCGTGAAAATTTTGATTTTGGTATGCTCATCTTCCCTTTTGTCATGTAATCAAAATATGGCTCCCCCGCAATTTATGAGCCAGACAACAACAAAGAAACAAAAGAGTGATACCAAATATTATATGAAATGACAAGTCAATTTCACAACTCAAGTAGTATGAAACTAGAACATCAGCAGTAGTAGTAATATATAAAAAAATAGCTCACATAAAAGAAAGTGCTACTAGAACTGAAAAAGTCCAAAATACATAAAAATAAAATATGCTACTACAGATCATTATTATCAGACAGATCCACAAAATACTAAGTCCAAAATATCAAATCAACTATCCGTACCACTAGCGGCATCAGTAGGTGGTTGGGTCGGATCAAAATATGCAGTCGGGTCGAAGTAGACGAAGGTAGGATCCTCATCGAGTCTCGGTCCGTTAAAGGCAGGGTGACGGATGATAGTCGTCGGTGCAGTAGGATGATGAACCATCATCTACTGAATGTCTGCCATGGCATTTCTCTAGACCTGAACTTGAGAAATGTGGCGGAACTCCGTGTCACTATAACGAGTCAGATTGGCCTGACGCTGCTGCCCTTGAAGAGTGACAAAAGTATCAAACCGCTGATACAGCTCGTCATTAGTGTGACCCGGGGCTGCAGGAGCTGAATCAGCTAGAGCGTCTGCTGGGGCTGCAACTGGAGCTGGAGGAGGTGGAGCATCACCAGGAGGATATGGGAATCTCCTAGACCTAAGTAGCTCTGAAGGCGTTCCAGAGATAGGCAAGACTCTAAAGGAATAGCAAATTTCTAGTGTCGTCAGATGCATAGGATAGAGGAGGTTACGGCCTGCCGTCTGACAATTGATCATGAGAGCCAACATGGTTTTGGAAAAAGAAAAGAAAATCCCAAAGTGAATGTGGTACATCGCAGATAACTCCAAATACGTGATCTCGTCAGCAGATCCCGTCTTTGATAAAAGAGATGAAATAATGATATGATAAACTCATAGAAATGTTGGTTTAAGTTGCGTGCGTATAGCCGTCTCCAAGGAATCGGATCAGGATGACACAACGTGACTTTGAAGGATTCAAGAGGTATGCTGTCAGGAAATTGAACTTTAGTATTGTCGACAAGAGCATCACCATTGTTTGGCATTTGAAAATATTTGCTCAACTTGGCAGAATTAAATTCAAATTCCTTTCCGCTAACAGATGAATGGATGCAATCGTCGGATTCTTGTAAGTTGCAATAAAACATACGAACTGTATTTTCTTGAATTGGATTTGAAACTTCTAAAAATTCACGAAGACCTAAATTTTCGAAAATGTTCAAATATTCCGAGAAAACAGTATCGTTTTACCCGGACAGATTTCCCAAAAATGGAAATGATCAAACCAATTGGTGGATCTCTCTAGTGAAACAAAAAGTGTCGGATCATAACCATTATCGTCATCAGGACGAGAGAGACTAAAGAGGTTAACGGGTTCGTATTCAGAAGTAGGAAGATGAGGCAGCATCCCTACTCTTCTTTCTCTTAGATACCCTAGGTGCCATTACGAAATTGAGAGAGAAAAGAGAAGATTATACCTCAAGAATGATCAAGGATGGAAGATAATGATCCGAGGAATTTAGGGTTGGAAAGCTTTAGGAGGAGTTTTCTAGGAACTTGGGTTTTGAAAAATAGGGTTTTGGGGGCTTTGGTCGGCTGTTTTGGGGAAGAAGATGATGGAGGGGCATGCTTTTTCGAATTGCTGAATATATAACATGTCCCCACAGAGTTCGGCCCGAACTCGGTTTAAACTCGCCGAGTTCGGTCCGAGTTCGGCCACTTGAATTTTGGTTCATATATTGAGTAATGAATGATAAAGAATTACCTAAAAACTTGTAATTCATTGATTAATTAATATCCATTACCTTGGATTAGCTGTAGGGGCCGGATCCCAGCTAGCGGTAGTCCGAAGATACTTGGCACCATGTTGCTTAGGCTTTTTTGCCTTGCTGACATAGGAACACTTTCGGCTTGTACCCAAAATAACTTCGATTATAAATCATTGAATTTTAAGTTTTAAGTATTTTTATTAATCATAATCTATTATGACTCCGAAAATTCAAGAATGTCTAACTCACGACGCAAATAGTTGAAACGATCTTCGGCTAGTGGTTTGTGAATATATCTGCCAGTTGATGATCTGTGTCAATAAACTCTAGATAAATATTTTCGTCTTATTGGTGATCACGTAAAAAGTGGTGACGTATTTCTATGTGCTTAGTGCGTGATTGACATACCGGGTTCTTAGTCAGATTAATAGTGCTAGCGTTAATAACAAAATATGAGAATCTTAGTGTAGTGCAAATTATAGTCTTCTAAAGTTTGCTTCATCCACAAAATTTGAGCACAACAATGTCTTGCGGCGATATACTCAGTCTCAGTTGTTGATAATGCTACAAAATTTTATTTCTTGCTAAACCAAGAGACTAAAGCCTTACCTAGGAGATGACATGTACCGCTGGTACTTTTATGGTCTACTTTGCATCCAACAAAATCAACATCCGAGTAACCAATTAGGTCAAACGATATAGTTTTGGGATACCATAAACCGACAGTAGAAGTTCCTTTAAGGTATCGAAAGATACGCTTAACGGCGCATAAGTGTGATTCCTTAGAGTTAGCTCGATATCATGCACAGATGCAAACACTAAACATAATATCAGAGAGACTAGCAGTTAAATATAGTAAACTACCAATCATACCTCGATACTTACGCTGATCGACTGGTTTGCCACTTTCATCAAGGTCAAGTCGAGTTGATGTAGCCATTGGGGTGCCGAACTTCTTTAGTAAATCTTTCGTGTACTTGGCTTGATTGATGAAGGTTCCCTGCGAGTGTTGTTGATCTGAAGTCCTAGGAAGTACTTGAGTTCTCCTATCATACTCATCTCAAACTCACTCTGCATACACTTAGCAAAATCTTGATAGAGTTTTTCGTTAGTAGAACCGAATATTATGTCATCAACGTTATTTGCACAAGTAAAATACTATCATCTAAAGTTTTGATAAACAAAGTTGTATTAATCCTTCCTTTTGAAAAACCATTTTCAAGTAGGAAAGTACTTAGGCGTTCATACCAAGCACGAGGGGCTTGTTTGACTCCATAAAGTGCCTTTCTTAACTTGAAAACGTGATCAGATTTTTGAAAATCCTCAAAACCAGGAGTTGTCTCACAAAAACCTCTTCCTTTATAAAACCATTTAAAAATGCACTCTTAACATCCATTTAAAAAGTTTGAAATTATAAAAATATGCGAATGCACAAAACATGCGAATAGATTCTAGTCTAGCAACAGGAGCATAAGTCTCGTTATAATCAATTCCTTCTTCTTGATTATAACCTTATGCTACTAGACGTGCTTTGTTGCGTAGAACATGTCCATCCTTACTTAGTTTATTTCGGAATACCCATTTGGTACTAATTATCGATTGACCAATAGGTTTAGGAACAAGTTCCAAACTTGGTCTTTCTCAAATTGATTAAGTTTCTCTTGCATGGCATCAATCCAAAACTTATCAAGAAAAGCATCTGCTACTGATTTAGGTTCTACTTGAGAAATGAAAGCTACATTAGCTGCTATGTCTCTAGTAGAACGCGTACCTACTCCCTTGGATACATCACCTATAACAAGTGTCTTTGGATGGTCTGGCATGAATTTAATGTTCTTAGGCAGACTTTCCATATAGTTCTCGTTTCTTCAGGTGCCTTGGATTTGTTTTATACATCTTCATCATCATTATCGCTAGATTTCTGACTGTCGAGCTCATCAAAAAGAAACACTAATAGATTCTTTAACAATCATAGATCTTTTATTGAAAATCCTATATCCCTTAGTCTTGGCAGCATTCCCGAGAAATATCCCTTCGTCTGCCTTCGAGTCGAACTTACCTAAGTTGTCTTTGGTGTTCAGGATAAAGCAGTGATATCCAAAAACTCTAAAATAAGAAATATTTTGAATCTTTCCAAACCATAATTCACAGGGGATTTTCTTCGATATAGGTCGAATTAACACCCTATTTAAAACATGACAAGCTATAGTTACAGCTTTTGTCCAAAAATATTTAGGAAGATTATGCTGGTTAAGTATGACTCTAGCCATATCGCTTAGAGTTATTTCTTCCGCTCTACAAGACCATTTTGTTGAGGAGTTCTTGGACAAAAAAATTCATAGTAATATCCATTATCATTACAAAACTTTTTGAAATCAGTATTTTTGAATTCACCGTCATGATCACTTCAGATTCGAGTAATCATGAAGCTTTTTTCGTTTTGTACCTTTTTACAAAATACTTGAAATTCAAAAATGGTATCGCTTTTATTAGATAAAAAGTAAACCCATATAAATCGAGAGAAATCATCAACTATAACAAAATGGTAGAGTTTACCGCCAAGATTAGCGACTCTACTAGGACCAAACAAATTTATATGAATCAATTACAAGGGTCTAGAAGTGCTTACAACATTGATGGATTTAAAAGATGACCTAGTTATTTTGTTCTTTTCACAATCTGAACACACCATCTCTCTTGAAGGAAATTTCTGGGAGTCCTTTTACCAGCTTTTTAGTTGATAGCCTTGAGATGGTGTCCATGTTAGCATGTCCTAGCCTCATGTGCCATAGCCAGCTTTTATCTTGATTGGCTCCTAGGCACATACCTGCACTGTTAGTATGTTCTAAAAAGAAAACATATATTGTCTTCCATAATCCCTTCATATACGGGATTACCAGTAGACATTTCATATATAGAGCATTTGTCTTTCACAAAATTGATACCATAACCGTTATCTGCCAAATGACTAATGTTCAACATGTTATGTTTCAATTATGTGACTAGACAAATGTCTTTTGTTTCTAGGTGGGGAGATGATACCAACAGTACCGTTTCCTATAATGTTACCTCGAAGATTAATACCAAAGGAAACATACCCTTCTCTCTTCATCAATAGCATAGATAATAAGGATGCATCACCTGTCATATGTCGCGAACATCCGATATCGAGGATCCATTTTCTTATGAGAAGGTTGAAGGTCCACCTACAAAACGAGTACATGTAACCTTTGGTACCCATTTCTTTAAGGGTCCAGCTTGATTAGTTTTAGGAATCCAAGTACATTTGTGTCAACTAACTTTCTAGCTTTACAATACTGTGATATGTGTCCGTGTTTACCACAGTATGTGTATGTGATTTTTGAAAGTGTTCTTTGTTTGTGTTGGTATGCTTCTTTTGTGTCTTTCTTAGAAACCTGTATGTGAAAGCATAGTTATGAGAAACGTGTTGCTTATGTGCTTTCTTTGGTTAGTCCTTTGTGGCACATGCATAGAATTGGGACTAACCTTAGGCTGTGTAACAAGGGTGACATGTTTGCTTAATTTGATCTCTAACTTTTAGAGATTGCACAAGACTTCAAATTTAGCAGTCATATCCATGAGTCTCTGTGCAGTGACTAGGTGTCTCTTCTTCTTTATGTCATATAGTTCTTGCACTTTGACATAATCTCTTTCTTTCTGTTCTATAGTGAGGATAGCCTTATGATAGTCCAATTTAATCTTGGCTATCTCCTCCGTGTTACCGGTAGTATACGTCTCTTTGATATCTTCAAGAAGATTAGACAGTCTTACTACTTCGGTTGTGTATGCCTTAATCTCCTTGCTAGACTGCTTGTACTTGTCCAACACATTTTTGTGTTCTTCAAATAATTTACTAAAGGCATTTTCTAACTGATCAAATGTAAAATCATCGTAAAGAGGGTTTTCTAATACCTTATCATATGCCATCAGGCAGACATTTGCACTGCTGTTTGGTCTGTCCTCCTCTTCCGATTCACTGGCCTAACTTTCGTGTTGGATGCTAGTGTTTGCGTACTTTCAACCAGTTGTCGCTTTTCTGCTTGATCTCGATTGGTCGTATGGACTGTTTTTCTTCACTAGTGGACAGTCCTTCATGTGTCTGACTTCTTGCATCCAAAGCAAATAGTATATTCTTCGTTGCTTTCATGGATATCCTTCTTCTTTCGGCTTGATTGCTCAAACTTTAAGAATTTTTTGAAGTTCTTGACCAGTAGGACCTGTTCATCGCCATCAGAATCTTCTTCATCAGTATCATTACATGAGACTCTTCTGGCTTGGGCTTTGAAGGCGATGGATTTTTCTTTGGGGGTTGCCTCTTCAAAGTCGTGTAAGTCCAGCTCATGGGTCTAAGCTTGCCTATAAGTGTTTCTAATGTCATCGTGGTGAGGTCGTTTTCTTCTATAATCGCGGTGGCCTTCGGGTTCCAGTTCTTGGTTAGAGCTCGTAGTACCTTCATGATCTTCTCGTGATTGCTGTAATCCTTTCCAAGAGATTCTAGAGGATTAGTATATCAAGGAAACGAGTAAACATCTGTGTAATTGTAATGCCTGTGGTTCGTATTACGTATTTCTGGAATACGTGTACGTATTTATTCTTGTATTGCATGATTTCCTTGCTTAATTTCTTCCCTGGGCTTGGTTTATTCTTGGTTTGGGTTGGCTTGGTTCGGTTTGGGATTGCTCTTGGTTCATCATGAACCAAGGGGTGAACCCCCTACCTACCACCACCACTCATATTTATTACCCCTTCTCCTTTCTCTCTCTTCATTACTCTTCTTCTTCTTCCATTTACTCCTTCCCTACAAGAGAGGGAGAGAGAGGTCTAGGCAAGTGCAACTTGCTTCCACAAGAGAGCTCATTTTATTGTTCCATTAGCTTCTCCTCATGTTTCTAGGACACATTAGAACTTGTCATTTTCCATTTTGAGGCTTTAATTTTTGTAGATCTAGAAATTAGTTACTTTTGGATTTTGGTGGTTTTGATCTATTAAACTTCTTTGTTTTCAAGTTTTGATGGTTCCATGTTGTAGAGAATTTTATTCTACCCAATTTTGACCTTTGAAAAGTTGGATTTGGACTTATTTTGACCAAGTTATGGACTTTTGAAGCTTTGGGTTCAACCATAGAGTTCTTGCTGATTTGGAGATGACAGTGAGCAGTGCGCGAGCTTTTTAGCTTGTGCCACTGAGTTGCGCGCGCTCTTTAGCGCAACGCAGTCCTCATACGCTGCCTTTTGGAAGCGTATGTCATGCATACGCTGCCTTGACAAGGAGTCGTATGGACCTCATACGCTGCCTTGACAAGGAGTCGTATGGACCTCATACACTGCCTTGATGAGTAGTCGTATGAAGTACATACGCTGCCTTACCTGAGCGTATGACCTGAGCGTAGCTTGACCTGAGCGTAGCTCGACCTGAGCGTATGGCCTGAGCGTATGACCTGAGCCTAGCCTGATTACCCTGGATCTTCTATAGCCTTGTATATTGATATTTTATTAGATATTTAACGTCCATTTTTATCGTTACTTTTGTCCTGAACTTGATAATCACGAATTTACTTGATATGTTTGGAATTGATAATTGAGCATGACGTGATAGTGACCCGTAGTGGTGCACTCCTGACATGATAACTTGACATGATAATTCCTGATAGTAGTCCGTCGTGGCGCACTCCTGACAAGTACACTTGCATGATAACTTGACATGATAATTCTTGATAGTGGTCCGCCATTGCGCACTCTTGACATGATAAACCTGACATGATACTTCTCGAATTGCTGTTGCGACGGCTAACACGACTTGACAAGATTGAATAACTTGGACACCGTGGACGATTGTGTTTGTATAAATAAACCAGTCCTGTCTTGCATCATGTCTAGGACGGAGATCCCTGAGTACCACGGTCAGGGGCACCCACTGAAATCGACTAAGGCTAATAACTAGAATAATCCAGTAGCCATGAAGAGATTTCCCAGCTACAGGCAATCCCGTTATCTGGGCGCCCCACTTGGGATCTGTAGCCTGCCGTCGAGTAGGGCACATTTCCAGCACACTGTCATGTGTTGCACCTTCTAAGTCACCTAAGGGTACATGCGTTTCCTGGACGATGTACCCACTTGAATTCAACTTTAATTGCGTCCGGATAGCCTGGATGGTCTGCAGGGCTTGTGGCTGTGGAATAATCTCACTGCATCTTGCTAGTAATTAGGCCTGTGATAACCCTAGTTAGTTAAACTATCAAGCCGTACTCTTGCTTGGCCGTGATTGATTGGATGGAGTCTAGTCCAGCCTTGTCTCGTCCCGATCCTGTATAAGGTTATGACATGACATGATTACTCGTGCCCTACTTTAATTCAATATCAAGATGTTACATGTCCTGATTTCTTATATTATCTTGCCGATAAATGGTGAGAATTCCAAGTTCCGTTCAGACGAAGGGTTACAACCCCGGTCCTTGTTTGGTTTACGGGTTGTAACCTGGTATCTGAATAGTCCCATGGTTATTCATCGTATATCACATGTCCTGCTTTCCTTTAATTACTGTCTTTATTATGCAATTATTCTTGTGCTAATTTGCTGCTTTTAGTTCTTAAGTGAAGCCTCCTTTGTGGCACTTGCTCTTCTGGGGTCTGACCCAGCTGGTTTTGTATGGCCAGATACCAGAGCAGCTCCAGAGGATCTACCGGTTTTCCAGCCCGATGGTGTACACCAGCGTAACCAGGGCAACGAGTGGGTTTATTTTGCTCTTCCACTCTATTGTAAAATTATTCTTTTGAGACGTTTAGCCGCCGAGCAAGTGTTAGCTCGTGTACCTTTTACTTATTGTCTGCCTACGGACTGTAACATGATTGACAACCTAGGGTTGATCATGTATGACTACACTCTTGCTAGTCCTCACATTTGTAACGACTAGCTTCATGATCAGCTGAATATGTAATGTTTGGGACGCCTTACTATTGTATATTTGCTGATCTACATCTTGTAACTCTATTTACTTGCTTGTGATTGAGACACTAGGCTTGTTATTGACCATAAGAGACTGTTGGTTTGTAGATAAACTCTCATATATCTAGACAGCCGTGACCGTATAGTGGAGTGGATCCCATTTCATTATACGTAGCTGGCTATGTCTGCCCCCGCTCTCCAGTATTCTGGTTCTGGGACGTGACAGTAATTGACTCACCGGATTTCATCTTGGATGACTCGTATTCTTGTGTCAATCTACTGATTTTGGATTCCTTCACCTGGGAAGTCCCTTTATGAGTTACCTCTAGAAGTCTTTAAATCTCATTAGATGTGGCACAAGTAGATACGCGATTGAACTCGATTTTGTCAATTGCACAGAATATTGCATTGATGGGTCGTGCATCTAGGCTAGCCTGTGTCTTTTTCATGCTCAGTATGTTTACACCATCAATCACTGTTCTAGGTGGTTTCTCGTAACCGTCTATTACTATCGACCAAAGAGCGAAGTTCAGTGACTTAAGGAATAAACTCATTCGTGTTTTCCAGGTATAGTTCGTTCCATCAAATAGTGGGGGGGGGGGGGGGTCTATTTGTAGATTGCCCTTCACAGTTGAAATAAATTTAACGGCTACCATATATACTCTCTAGGTGGTTATGTATATGTATAACCTGCTCTGATACCAATTGTAAGACCGTTGACCACCTCTGGGGGGGGGGTAAATAGAGTGTGTGTGTGCAGCGGAATAAATATCACAAATTAAAAATCGTGTAATATGGCTAGTAGAGCAGATCAATAACATTGTATAAGTTGTAGTAAAAGTAAAGAGTTAAGAAGATTCAAACTTAGTACAACGATATATACTGGTTTTCCTCGTGGAGGACTAATCCAGTCTCGAGTACTCCTGCTCGATGTTCATCCACTATGGCACAAGCTTTAACCGAGGCTTGTAACTCTTACAATACAGTGTTTGGGGACAAGTGCACGACCAACTTCAACAACATCGTGCTTGGCAACGAGTGCACTACAACTCTAGAAGGCGATTGAAAACTGAACGTTTTCTGAAATAGCCTCCGATACAACTCTTCAGAACCACACTCTAGATTGAACTGAAACTGTACTGGCTTGGCTAAGAGTAGTATAGGGCTAGATTTGAAAGTGTAGCTCGTAGAAAACACTTAAAGAAATAGAGAAGAGAATGAGATTGGATGATTTGGAAATGTGAAAGTTCTTCTCTATTTATAGTGTACTTATGAACCAAACTCGGGCATAGTTCGGATGTAGAAATCTCGCATTCGAACGTTAGATACAAATATTCAGAAAATTCAAAAATAGGTTAAAACTACCCTGACCGAACTCGGGCCGAGTTGTGCCAGAGTTCTAACATAACTGTTTTGGGCTATTTTGATTGTGTACTTTTGGATAGAAATTTGTGGATGTTATGATCTATTTTTGGACTGAGAATAGCTAAGCCAGTATCGATCTGATAATCTTACATATTTTTTCTAGACTCAATAAAGACAAAATACAGAAGAAATATGTAAAAGTCTTGATCTTGATTCCATCACTTTTGG
The DNA here is from genome assembly GCA_029216955.1 of Iris pallida. NCBI lineage: Eukaryota > Viridiplantae > Streptophyta > Magnoliopsida > Asparagales > Iridaceae > Iris > Iris pallida. Next base: position 2,827,374 of record JANAVB010025600.1, read on the forward strand.
TTTTTGATGACGACGCGATGTTTGTAGCTTGTAACAGTAGGTGCAGACATTCTGACTTGAAACCTGTAGTTGTATATATTTACGTATCGACCAACGTTGATGTTGATTAACAAAACCAGGTATGACCATGACCAGTGGGCCAACATAGATGAGGGTAGAATAACCTTGGTAAGTTTTGGGGGAAGGATTTCGGGATGGCTAGACTTGCTATACATCAGCGGGAGTAGAGGAAGCCCATAGCCACATTCTTGGTAAGAGTAGCTTCTACGCCAAGAAGCCATGACGCAAAATTGACAACCGTAGCAGTGATAACCAATAGTAAAGGCACTTGGAAGAATCAACAATTGTAGCAGTGGTAGCTATCAATAAAGGTATTGAAAGTGGACAAAGTACAAGGAGAAAGAGAGGAAAAGAAAGAAAAAGACAAAGGGGAAGAGGTACTAGAAGAGCCATAGGCAATTTGGGGGAATGGCTTGGGGAGTGATACAACCTCTTACAGTCTCTTATCTTCATGTCGCCGTGCGTATTCTCCCATACTTAAAGAAAAGCCTCAAGGTGATGATCTTCTCTATCGGCCCTTTTCTTCCTTATTTTCTTATCGACTATGCCGACTGATTAGTCCAGGCCCATTGATGATTGTTTTCTACTAGGAGCTATTGCACATGAACTTCTCTGCCATTGTTCCTCCCTATTCTCTCAAGCTACACTTAATTGACATCTTCGTCCTGATTTACGAGGATGAGGAGAATGTGCATTCTTTTCCTTTCTCGATAACTCTACTGTTATTATTGTATCACATGGTAAGCTATATTTATTTGTCTAATTCTGTGTTTGGCACATTTGTATCTCCTTTTGAGTGCCCTAAATTAATCTGTTGAGTTGAATTGGGCTATTATCAATCTCAATAAATATTATTGCATTCGAAACTATACTTTGTGGGTAAACAATTCATCAGTATTGAATAATTATTCCATTCAAAACTAAGAGAGCAACAAATAATACATAATATTATTCCTAACGTACCATATATTTTAATAGTTTATTCTTTTTTCGAAACCAAACCAAGAACAATCAAACTCCTATATGAAAGTCGAAACTGCCATTACCGATACAAATAAGAAGGGGGTTTGAAACTGATTCCGATATTGCAAACCTTGGTTCTAAGCAAGGTTCGCAGTATCGGTATCAGAATTGGTAATGGACCGGACGCTTCCTATGCGTACTGGTCGGCAGTTTCGGATTGCGAGTATCGAATTTTTTTGTATTGGAAAGCAATAATTATTAATAAATTATTGAAATTTTAGAAAAAATATTTTATATATTTAGGCATTTTTAAGTATTTTTAGTGTTGTTTCTTACTAATTTTGGAATTGAATAAAATAGTAGCTACCCTTGCTAATTGGTTTACCCACAATAAATACGTTTTATTTTTTTACATGCTTTTACAACCTTACTATGCTTTTACACACTTGTTGATTGGTCTTTTTCATTCAATTTTTTTGGTAGAATTGATCGAAAATGAGAGAACAATGTATGTATCGGTATCGATCAGTATCGATTGATATCGGCCAATACTGCAAACTATGGTTCTAAGTGACACACCTGTGTGTCAATTTTACATTTAAAATGTCTCTGTTATCAATCCAAAGTTTAAAGATACCAATTTTCCTGAAGAGGAAAAATAATGCATTATGCCTTGAATAGAGCTACAAAAGATTTTACCAAGGCCGCCACGCCATATTAAGGTAATCAACATAGAAGTAAAAAAGGATTATTGTATGCTTATCCTCTGAACAAATCTAGACGGTCTAGGAAGAAATAGAGAGAGAGCAAGGATGACATCAAAAGGATAGTCGGTGGAGAAAAGGAGAATAATAGAGATAAATGAGTTATGTAGTAGAAGGAAGTATATTTTGCAGTATCGGCCGATACTGATACGATACAGCCGTTACCAATACGGTTTGGCATGTCTTGATTCGAGGCCGACCGCTACAGATGCTGCTCGATATGGACGTTGGAGATCTCTTTTCCAACCAATTCGGCAGACAAAAAGATTAAACGGAAAAGAGAGAAAAATGAACAAGGTGTTAATGCAATGATTGGCTGACAATGTTATTGTTTCCTTTAAGTTTTAACCATTACCATTGTTGAAGTTTATATCTATAGTTAACAATATTCATCACCATATTAATATTATTCCATTTAAAACTAACGAGAAGCAACATATCTAAAATTATGTCTAAATGTATCAAATATTGTTCTAGCTTTTTAAAAACTATATATCATTTTTTGTCTTTCTGAAACGGAAAAAATCTTATTATCCGATCCGAAACCGGCGATACTGTGTATACCGCCGATCCCGATACTCATACGAAGGTCCGATACCGATTCGGATACTGCAAAGGAACACGATGAAACGTCAGTAGGACAGCCAGAAGGAAAATGATTAAATGTCAAATGGTATGCCAGGAAAGGAAAATAGTGGACTCTCAGAACATAATGTAGGATTATGATCTTTAACTTTCAATGGAAGAAGGATAAATCTGTACGTTATAAGCTTTAGTTCTGTCAACCTCATCTTTCTGGAAGCCTGCAAGAGGCTAAGAGTTAAAACTGACTGAAATTATGGTATACGAGGAACATCACAGGCAAGCATATATACACGTGGATCCGAACATGTGCATGTAACCTCTAGGTTTGTGCTATAGGAGTAAATAATATAAGGAATAGACAAGATATTTGATTGAAATCAATAGCTTAGAACTGGTTAATAGGCAACATTTTTAATGCACTAACGCGGTAAAAACATACTTTTTACTAAAAGCAGAGTTATAATCACAATTGTGCCTGCTGAGCATTTTGTCTATGACTAAAAGATAAATGAATTATTCCCCGTCACTAAGAATGATAGTCAACTCCGCATGTGTTGTGCTTAAAGTTCTATATTTTCATCGCCGGTCCCAAGCCCAGATAAAGGAGGCGGCCTGCGTTACCTAACCGACAGCCAACGTAAAACATTGTCAAATCTTTATGAAATGAATCCATAAAAAACACGTTCGGGCGTTCCTCATTTGCCACACGTTGTATCATTCCCTCTCTGGTGCAATTAAAATGAGAAATGATGGATTGCTAGCTCATCATCCATACTAAGAATGATAGATTTCAGCATTTCCTTTTTACTAAACTTTTTCCTTTAATGTTGCAGGTGCTTCTATTTGGCTAAATCTATAGTTTAAGCTGGTAAAAGAGCTGAAGCATATGCTTTATTTTGCCATGCACGTTCTCTTGTTGATACTGCTATACAGAAACTTCAAATGGCAAATATTTTTGACAAGGTGATCCTTTGTGGCATTTTCTACTTATCTATACTGCTGCTCATATGTACTAGAACTTATTAAAGCTTTTTTTCCCCTAACAATGAATGCCCTAACATATAACTGCACCAGTGGGTATATTTGATCAGTGACACCTGAATTTAGCTGGAAAAGAGGTATAGGATGCTACACCCCAGGCACATGACCTTTTCCTTGTTCATTTATCTTTTTAGTTTTGTAGCACTAGCAAATTATCCATATAGTGCATGGGAAGTATAACAAATATTGAAATACGAGCAGTTTATGAATTTATAGTGGAATACATGGCGACAATGGTGGAAACGCTGATCGGTAAAAACCGACGACCCAAGATAATGAGGACTAAAAACCCAATTCTTAAGCAAGAGAATCATAAAAGATAAAACTCAATATCAATAGTAAATAATTAGAAATTAACATGTTTATTGTTTTCCAAATGGTCATATTTATACTAAATAACATACTTGAACCATAAGAAACTACTCCTAATTAAACTAGGAAAATAAATGAAAGATAAGTGTAAAATAAATGAAAATATGCGGTCAAACTCCTAAAAAATCTTGTCAAAAATCCCCTAACAAATCTGCCTGAAATAGGTTCGGAACAACCAATCAGGACAAACCTGGAATTCTGGTTCCGGTTGGGCTGGCTTGCTTGGGGATGGGCTGCTGCTGTTTGGGTCCAGGCTGCCCCTTTGGCCTGTGTTGGCCCGGGCTAGGTTGATACAGCTTTGGGCTGGTCCTCTTTCTCTCACGTGTTAGACCCCCTCTTTTAGAAAATTTGACTCGAGTTCGTTGTGTCACTATTTCGATCAAGTGCCCAATCCATATCATTATTTCTTTCGAACACACCATGACGTCGCCACTAACGTTGAAAACTTTGCGCTTACAATGGTGGTACAGAAATTTTTGTAGCAACTTCCTCCGTATCGTACTAGCCTATGCAGTCACTCCTGAACCTCATCGTGAGCTTACATATTGTCGTGCTATTCTCCATCCCATCCAACACTTCCTTCAAGTGCTCCACCTTTTAAGTTGTCCACCTCTTTCCCAAGAAACTTGTCCTCCTATCGGTCCATTCGGTAAGGTGGTAAGCTCGACAAATCTACTTCGGAAAAACAAAACGATGTTGTTCTGGATATCACACATGGTTGGTAGTCCTATAGAAACTCCTTAGTAGACGTGAAACTAGTCGAGTATTGGTCATACCTTTGCTGGACCCAAACCTTCCTCCGTTGGTTGATTGGTATCTATGCTCGCTCCTTCGTTGACTCGTCTCTACGCTTTCTTTCACAACAAAATCATACCCTCTTGGGCCTCCTTGAAGACCCCTTTAGCTAACTTTGTATAGACTGCCACAAGAGAAAAGCATTTCCCTTCTTTTGTAAAGATCAAATCGGGTAATTTTTTGCAAAGGCGTAAGTCTGTACAATGTCCCATCCTTCACCAACCTATACGTGTTGTCGCATCATCGTGCTCTGTGCTAACATTGAATTGGCATGACCTCCTTAGCAACAAGTGGGAGATGTGAGTCCATCCATCATGTTGCAATAGAAATCGTCCCTATACGCACTAATGAAAAAGGTACTCGACACTGCCTAGTTACGTTAGCACTCGGACACCTTCTACCTGCTCTGACACAATCTACCTGATAGAGTATAGGTTTGGGTGTGCCTCCAGCATCAGAGCTGCGGCTCCAACTATTTGCAGCTTCGACCATTTGTCAACTGATGATAATCTCTTGGATGTCGCTGTTACCCACCACCCTAAACTACTTGTCGTTGACGTTACATCGGGTTCAAAAGAGTTTCTTTCGTTGTGAGGAATCTTCAAGTCTGATATCAAAATACGGAGAATGGGGGCGGAATATGGTCAACTATGCACTACGGAGGACACCGACACCTTGAAGTTCGATTACATCTATATAAAAACAAGAGGATTATCTACACAGTTTCACTGGTTGGTGGACACTTCGTGGACGGCCGAGGAGGCGTTGGGTGGTCCTGGTAGGGGCGGGTGCTGGCACGAGTGAGGCAGGGTTGGGTGGTCAGTGGAGCTGTTTTGGTATGTAGCGGAATTGCTGGAGAATGGGAGCTCCGGTTTGGAAAGTCAAGAATGTCTGGGTTCGGGTCTGGTGTTGGGTGTCATGACCTGCTCTGGATAACCGAGTACGAGTTCATGTGCACGTCCAGCCTATGCCACAATATCGACGGTAGTGTGCTGTTTTATAAGTTTAGCAATCTACTCAATCACATAACTAAAAAAAGATAGCATGAAAACAGAACCAAATTTAAAACGCAACGTCAAGAGTAATATAGGAATCCAAGAGTTCGATCCACAAATTATTACAAAACTAGTAAGAGTTTTTCGGAGATAAATCCGGTAGCAACTAATGGAAATCAAACTAGGAAATGAAATGAACTAGTAATGAAACTAAGATAGGAAGCTAGTAATATCCCTTCCGGGATGGCCTCGGGGTCCACGGTAGTGTCCAGGACAAAGTCTCCTAAGGCCTCGTCCGGCGGTCCATAGAAAGTAGGACAATAATTCTTGTCCTCGCCTAATATGGCAACGAATCCAGTTAGGATTGAAACAAGTACAATTTACACATGTTAACCATAACATAACAACTATGAATACATGTACTAGTTATGAAAAGTAAGACATGAGAGAGAAATAATGACAACTATATGGATAAACATGCTAAACATGGCTAATCATAAAATGACAATGAATTTAAAGACATTTATTCTAAGTGATTGAAATACCGTGTTGATCATGTGGACGACTAGGGGGTAAGATACGGCACGACGCACGTGTGATATGAGACTGCTACTAGGCATGAAAGACCATAGGATAGTTTGGGGTAGTTCACATGTCTACTAGGGTATTTTCCTATCCGACTTATGAAATCAAGTCATGAAATGAAATAGTCATGAAATCACAAGTCACGAAATATGATCAAAGAGTACTATTTGTGTAAGCTAATCGTGTCACAAAAACATGCTATGTTAACTACACAAGTATTTGTAGAAAATATCAAGTAATGGACAACATAAGTGTAAAGTACTTACCTTGGTTGGTTGTAGTCGACGTGAGCGACACGAATGTGTCGACACAGAATAGATCAAAAGCTATAGCCATAATTTGGTCCAAAAGATAATATGATTCCGTCGAAGATCCATAACGTTCCAATAATTCTACCATGATAAGCCCAATACAGAGATAGTCCATAGTCGTCAATTCGGTTCGTAGTTCGAGATAGAAGAAATCCACATTCACAAGAAATAGGAAACAATTTGATTAGTTATGATCAAGAATTGAAGGAGTTTTAATTAAGAATAATCTCATAGCCAAATATATATACTTATTAGAAAGTATTTATAACTATTTTAGAAGTAAAATCCATTAATAGTGACATTTAGGACGTATTAATATTTATTTAGAATTCTATTAGAATATTATATAAAAGTTGAAATATTTTATTTAAGACTAAGGGCTAAATATCAATTATTAACATAAGTCCAAAGATTATTTAAAACTCAAATGAATCAAATTCACTATTTAGGGCCCAAAGCCCATGATTATAATATAGAAGAATTTCTAATAGCCTTAGGCCAATATTTAGATAAAATAGACTTAGGTCCAAAACCCAAACAAGTCATTAGGGCCCAAGACCAAAAATAATTTAAATAACATTTCTATTGGGTTTTAAACCCAAATGATTATTTTATAGGGCCAAGGCCCAATTTATACTAAAATAAATCCATAATCTAATTGATATGTAGGGCTCAAGGTCCGATTTATAACCCAATAAATTATTTAATTAATGTAGGGCCCAAGGCCCATTTAGATTAAAATTTTAAAATAATTATTTATACTTAAAACTCTATTGGGCTTAAAGCCCATCACTAAATTCAGCCCATTAATTCTTTTGAAAACACAGAAAACAATTATTATATAGGCCCATATATACTAACTGGCGTAGGCCCAACCAAAACCAACTACAACCTAAAAATATTAAATTGTTGTTCTCATAAAAAACAAAAAGAATGAAGAAATTAGAAACATAAAGAGGAAGAGTGAAAGAAAGTGAGCAGAGAGATCAAGGAGAGAGTAGAGGGTGAGAGAGATCGAGAGAGGGGCTCACCAGCCTTTACTTGGCTGGCAAGGACGGCCAACGGTGACGGAGCGCGACACATGCCGTTGGAGCTCTGGATCGAGAAGATTGGGAGGGAACGACGACAGACATAGGCGCTAGATCGCTGGAGCTTCTGCAGGCGCGGGAAGCGGCGGACTCGGGATCTGGTCGTATAGTGGTCGCCGGGGAGGTGCGGTCAACGTGCGAGACGCCAACGCAGGGAGGAGCGTTGCAAGGCGTTGGCTAGCACAGGTGAGGCGTCGACACTGGGGATCGACGTTGGAGGTGGCGGTTGTGGTGACACGACGGGGTCACGAAGGTGGCTGGAGGTGTTGGCGTGGAGGCTGGAGAAGAGTGGTGATTGTGGTGGAGCAGGGGTCGGGGAAGAATTGGCGCAACGTTCAGGGGAGTCGTCGTCGGAGGTGGACGGGTGTTGGTTGGGTTGTAGGGGAAGATAGGTGGCAGTGGAGACAAGTGGTGGAATTGGTGGTTCTGTAGGATTGACAGGGATGAGGTGAGTTGGGGGAGATAGATGGCCGGAAGTCGACGAGGGTAGACGGTTGGGTGGTGGCAGGGGTGATAGAGAAGAGGGGAAGGCTGGTGGTCGTCGACAGGAAGGAGGAGAGAGTGTGTGTAGAATTTTGGGTTGTGAGTGCATGGAGGAGTCTCCTATAAATAGCCTGGGTTGGCTTGAAAGAAGTAAGTTGGTTATGGCATTCTAGTAATTATAAGGAAAGAGAGGGACAAGCTCTAGGGAGGAAGTTTCTAGGATTTCTCAAATTTGTTACAACTAATCACCAACTAATCGCATGGCATGACTAACTAATGAAGATAACTATAACTAATTAATTAGTTATAAAACTAATTAATTAGAATTAGTTGTTATATGAAATAATAATTTTAAAAATTAATTAAACCTTTCTTATTCTTTTCTTTTTAATGAAACTATTTTTAAAACAATCATTAACAATTAATAATAATTCAAAATAAATTATAAAAATCTAAAAGAAAATTCACAATAAATTATTCTAATAAAGGAAAGTTGGAATTTTTTATAAATTCGAAAAATACAGAAATTCGGATTTAAGGAGTTACATTAGGAGAGGGAGGCGAGATGGCTGAGTTGAGAACGGAGGGGGAGATGGGTAAGTGGTGGTCGGGTTTTCGCAAGTGGAGAGGCGGCGCTGCGGCTACCGCTTCATTAAAAGAGCAAGAAGAAAAGAAAATGAATGCATGGATGGAGATATGAGAAGAATGAACACTTGGATGGATGTGGCTAACAATTGGGGAGAGGTATTGATTGCGAATGAGTGGGTGATGTCACGCCTTGATCCCGCAGAGTCTCTTCGTCCTCGCTTCGGGCTCTTTGGGACTGTCACGCCCCAGAACCAGAATACTGGAGAGCGGGGGAATGACTCAGCCAGCTACGTATTACGGGTAGATGAATACCGTATAATACGATCAATGCTGTCTAACCAGACGAGGGGGTGCATACTACATGAAAGTCTTATTATGGTCACTCCACATTTATTGTCTCAATCATTCAAACAAGAAACAAAAATAGAGAACATGTAAGATAAAGCATTAAGGCGTCCCAAACGCTCAGTCAAAATGTTCTTGAGATCTGGCTTTACAAAACATAGCCAGATGGTATAATAACATATACACAATTGTTATCAGCTGCAGTCTGACTTTAGTTACAATTATGTAAAAGTAAGTGCAAGACAATCCGACTAACATGTCGGTGCCAAATGGCTAAGTATGAAGTAAATAACAAAACGAGTGGTGAAGTAAGGAACCCACTCGAGTCCTCCTGCGATCATTCCCCTAGTATTGACCATCTTGGAGGTAGAAGTAAGCTGGATCCTCGAGAACTGGCTCTAAATCTGGCCATGCAAAACCAGAGAGGTTAGACCTCTAATAGCAAGTACCACAAGGAAGCACGATATGAAGGATTAAACCAGTAAGGGAATATAATAATAGATCTCTGCTTTCCACTAGGATTCACATAACATCACGACACTTCGAACCAACCTCCCAACCAAACAAGGACAGAAGTTGGCCCGTCATGTCCTGACATTCTGATCATCTCAGTTAGGCAACAGAGTAGGTACAGTACACAAACAAATCATCTTGAACGGCCAATCAACTACTACGGCTTGCTATTGTGAGTCCCAAGTTATCCTGGAATTATGCAAATAGGGATTCTTCAGTTCTTACTATGTGCGAGCAAGGCTAGTCTATCCAATCAATCAATTGCGCCAATCATGTAATTAGACGAGTCCCAGCGGGACGTCCGTTAATATCATGTACAATAATAAGCAGATACCGTTCCCTGCCCGTGTGACAGATTTACAGTATCTGTGGGAACCAGCCGGCCTGTCGGGCACTACTAGTCCCAAGAGGGCTGCCATGTAAGAACTCGGGAATCCATTCTCTCCATGCCATCATTATTTTATTTGACTTAATGGTCTCTACGTTGAGTGAAGTTCCATGCCGTGGATCATGGTCATTCAAATGAGTACTTTTGTACGGGGTACGATATGCGCAACTCTACAACGATACCCGTGCGGCTAGGTTGTAGGTCTTACATAGCGTAATGCAACAATCAAACTAACTACGGAATAATCATGCCTTGACCATAAAGTACACATGCTGTTTTGTAAGATAATAAATAACTAAATAAATAAATAAATAAATAATTTGAAACCTGCATGTGCCTGTATGCCAATATTCGGGATCGGCTAATCGATTGCAATAGTTCATTGCATGAACGTGTCTCATTCATTCAATTCAATAAGACGACTAGCCTCTTAGTTCCAACTAGGAACGCATGATCAATTTTAGTCAAGATAACCATTATTATCAATGGTAACAAGGCATGAAAGTCAATGGGGTCGAGTCTACAACTCTCATGGTTAAATTCCAGTCATACTGGGTATCCGTGGATCAATCAGGACACAAGGCGCATTCCACATAACAATCTGTATTAACAATATTAACATATCATGATTTTATCAAGTTCATGCCAAAGGCGTAAGGATATAATAGAAGAATTATCATGCCATCATTATATGAATAAGTTATAGAGCAAATAGTAACACCCAGGTTAGAAAGTCACGCCAACAAGTCTATGCTAAGGTCAACAAGTCACGCCAAGTCTAGTAGGTAGCGTGAGCGTGTAAACAGCGTGAGCGTGAAAAGTGGTTCACGTTGGCACGCACCAGATCGTGAAGGGAAATTCACGCACTCATAACGTGAGCGTATGAGCGTGAAAAGCGGGATAAGAAATTCACGTACGCAAAGATGTGCGTGACTAAAAATTCACGCTAACACGTTTCACGCTGACACGTAAGAACGTGTGCGTGACTAAAAACTCACGCTAACACGTAAGAACGTGTGCGTGACTAAAAACTCACGCTAAGTTGGGAGATCAAAACCCATGGTCAACCAAAAACACAACCACTTAGATCTGGAAGAAACGAGCCAAAGAAATCAAAAATGCTAAGTAGTAAACTCTCTCAGGATCATGAGAGGAAGACAAATGAACCATAAAAATGATTCTCCAAGTGGAAGCAAGAAGCAAGATATACTTGCCTGCTGTTGGGTTGGTGGAGAGAGTGATGAGGAAGAAGAAGAAGTAATGGTGAAAAATGAGAGTTATGAGGAGAGAGAAGGGGATGGGGGCTTAAATAGGAAGGGTGGTAGTAGGTGGGGGTTTGTGGTGGTTCGGTTCATGTGAACCACCATGAACCCGAAAAAACCCTCCATAGGACGAAACTAAAAGCAAGACTAAAAGCAGGGAATACAGCAGAAAATAAATGCAGAAAATAAAATACAGGAATAAATCGCAGGAAATAAAATGCAGATAATTAATTAACATGAAATTAAAGGAATTTAAATACAGGATGATACATGATAAATACTAAATAAATATACATGAGTTGTACATGTATAAAAATACGCATTCTGGGAACGGGAAGTGACATCTCTACCCACCTTAGAAAAATTCCGTCCTCGGAATTTCAAATCCACGTAGGTAGAAATATCGGAGCTAAACTAATACAAGCAATTCTAGTGAGCAAGCAATCATTTTTACCATATCTAAAGCAAGTACTATATATGTAAATTCATCATTCTACGATATCAAGTAGCTCTACCCATAAGGTGATAAGCATGAAAATCAGGACAATCATGGTATACTGAAAGAGATATACCTTGTGAGTCAAACAGGTGTGGATACCGTGATCGGATATCATCCTCACGTTCCCACGTTGACTCTCCCAAGGAGTGATGACCCCAAGCAACACGGACAAGACTAATTGTTCGGTTCTTAAGTATCTTCTCTCTTCGGTCCAAAATGGACACAGGCTGTTCCTCGTAAGAAGATTGGTACCAACAACCAGCTCAGAATGATCGAGGACATGGCTTGGGTCCGATACATACCTACGTAATTGAGATACATGAAACACGTCATGCACCTCTCGTAACGAAGGTGGGAGGGATAAACGATAAGCAACATCGCCTATCCGATCAAGGATAACAAATGGGCCCACGTACCGCGGACTCAATTTCCCGCGAACGCCAAATCTAATGACCCCACGAGTAGGTGAGATCCGCAAGAATACGTGGTCCCCAACAGAGAACTCTAACGGCCTACGATGCTAGTCCGCCCAATGACGATGCCGGTCCTGCGCAACTCGAAGTCGCTCTCTAATTCCCTTAACCACTTCAACCGTCTGAATAATCATTTCTGGGCCTAACATCTTCCTCTCTCCGATATCATCCCATGCAAGCGGTGACCTGCACTTCTTACCATATAGTGCTTCGAATGGCGCCATCTGGATACTGGCTTGATAACTATTGTTGTATGAGAACTCAACTAAGTGCAGGTGACTCTCCCAAGACCCTCCAAAATCTAGAGTGCAAGCTCGTAACATATCTTCTAAAGTCTGAATCGTTCTTTCTGATTGCCCATCCGTCTGCGGATGGTAACCGTGCTAAATCTTAACTTGGTACCCAGACTATGATGTAAGCTCTTCCAGAAATGTGATGTAAAGCGGGTATCTCGGTCCGACACAATACTGATAGGGACTCCATGCTGTCTGACTATCTGTTGCATATACAACTCTGCCAACTTTTCTGTAGATTGCCCTACTATGAACGGAAGAAAATGTGCTACCTTCGTAAGCCGATCTACTATCACCCAAAGCATCTTTACCACTTGGTGATCTCGGTAAACCGGTCACAAAGTCCATTGTAATATGCTCCCATTTCCATTCCGGAATAGGAAGCGGTTGCAATAACCCAGCTGGCCTCTGCTGTTCTGCCTTCACTTGCTGACATACCAAGCAACGGAAAACAAATCTAGCTATCTCCCTCTTCATCCCGTTCCACCAGAAATGCTGCTTGATATCTTGGTACATCTTGGTCCCTCCAGGATGAATAGAATACTGAGAACTGTGAGCTTCTGCCATAACCTCCTGTCTGATATCTCCACTAGGCACACATAGACGTGATCCAAACCTAAGTGTACCATCTTCGAATCCTCATCTCCTTCCTGAGTCCTGACTCACATTCTGCCCTAAGCTTCTGAATCCTTGGGTCTTGTGCCTGAGCTGCCTTGATTCTGCCTACCAAGTCGGATTGAACTTGCAGACTTGTTAGAACTCCTACATCACTAGGAAGTATAACTTCGATGCCCATCTCCTGAAGGTCTTCTAAGATATGTCTCTGTGTTGTCAACATAAATGCGCCGCCTCTCCTGCTAAGAGCGTCTGCTACTACATTAGCCTTGCCTGGATGATACTGAAGCTCCACGTCATAATCCTTAATCAACTCCAACCATCTTCTCTGCCTCATGTTTAGTTCCTTCTGAGTAAAGATGTACTTCAGACTTTTATGGTCTGTGTACATGTCCACTCGGTCACCATACAAGTAATGCCTCCATAGCTTCAGAGCAAACACTACTGCCGCTAACTCCAAATCATGAGTTGGGTAATTCTTCTCGTGGTCCCGAAGCTGCCTAGATGCATATGCTATCACCTTCCCATGTTGCATAAGGACGCATCCAAGTCCTTTACCTGACGCATCACAATATACTGTAAAACCTCCGGGTCCAACTGGCAATGTAAGAATAGGTGCTGATATCAACTTCTGCTTCAAAGTCTCAAATGATGCCTGACATTCTGCCGACCAAACGAATGGTACATCCTTCCGGGTCAAGCGGGTCATGGGTGCTGAAAGCCTTGCAAAGTCTGACACAAACCTTCTGTAATATCCTGCCAATCCCAAGAAGCTCCGCACATCTGCTACGGTCTTGGGTACTGGCCAACTTTCTACTGCTTCTATCTTCTTGGGATCTACTGCTACTCCAGCTCCTGATATGATATGATCCAAAATGAAATGTGATCCGACCAAAACTCACACTTGCTGAGCTTGGCATACAACTGGTTCTCTCTCAGAACCTGTAACACTTTCCTGATGTGGTCTTCATGCTCCTCTTCACTAGCAGTATACGAGAATGTCGTCAAGAAACACACGACAAACTGGTCTAAGTATGGTATAAAGAACGATTCATCAAATCCATGAATATTGCTGGAGCATTGGTCAAACCAAACGGCATTACTAAGAATTCATAATGCCCATACTTCGACCTGAATGCTGTCTTGGGAATATCTTCCTTCCGAACCCTCACCTGATGGTACCCTGAACGAAGATCTATCTTGGAGAAACTCTAGCTTTGCTCAACTGGTCAAATAAGTCGTCGATCCTGGGTAATGGGTACTTGTTCTTCACTGTTGCCCGCGTTAAGCTTCCTGTAGTCAATGCACAATCTGGATGACCCATCCTTCTTTCCCACAAGTACCACTGGTGCTGCCCATGGTGAAACGCTAGCTTGGATGAACTTCTTCTCCTTCAGTTCCTCTATGTGCTGATATACCTTGGCCTGCTCTGAATCCGCCATTCTATAAACTCGATCTGATATCGGTTTAGTTCCAGGTGCCAATTCTATACTGAACTCAATATCTCTAACCGGTGGTAGACCTGGGAGTTCCTCAGGAAATACGTCTAGAAATTCTTCAACTATCTTCGGAATCTGAACTTCTTCCATTGCCGTTACTACTCCCTGCTCTTGCTGAGTTGCCTCTGATCTGACTAAGGTGAACCGCTTCATGTCTGGAATATCAAAGATACACTCCCTCTACGACAATCTATTGTCGCATGACTGTCTTTCAGCCAGTCCATGCCTAAGATAACGTCGAAATTTCCAACAGAAATTCTATCACCGGGCGAGTAAGGAATGCCCGCAAACTACAATGCTACAACACCCTAGAATAACTCTACTAACCCCTACGAGCCCATTACCAGTGAGTATATTCAACCTCCCTGGCAATGCCTCGAACTCCATTCCTAGTCGTGTCGCAAATTGTGCATATAAATGAATGGGATGCTCCCGAATCAAACATGCTACGCGGGATATGAGGCGACGAGAATGTTACCTGCCCAACATCTCCCGATGCCAATACCTCCTCCAAGGACGAGTGAATGCTTGCCCTCGACCTCCTTGCTGGTTTCCATGCTGCGGCCTAGCCTGATGCTGTTGCTGGCCCCTTCCTTGATGATGCTGGGGTGGTCTATGCTGGTGTTGCTGCATGCTCGGTCCCTGCTGCCGAAACATCTGAGCCTGCGGCATTAACGACGCTGTGCCAACGGCCTTACTGCCACCGCTGGTCCTCGATACTGGCCTGCCCCTGGTGCTGGCAGAGCAGGAAACTGCTGCTCTGGTCCTCCTGACCTCGAATTCATGGGACATGTGGTAACCCGATGGTCTGGATTTCCACATATCAGACACAGTCCATTCAATGTCTGACACACATCTCTAGTTGTGCCCCATCTTCCCACAATAAGTGCAGCCCGTCGGGGGTTGCTGGTTCTTCCTCTGTTGCTGTTGCTGCTGTCTTGGTGGTGCTGGTCCTCGCATCGCCACATCGTGGATACGAATGCCAGTGGACGGTGCTGTTGTTCGGGCGCTGCTCCCCCTCCTCCAATCTGACTGTGGGATCTCTTCTGACCCCCAGTCCTTGTCGCAAGCCTCTGAATGGTGATCTCATGCCTTCGAGTTGCCGTCAATACTTCGTCAAAAGTTTGGTAATTGTGTCCCTCTATCAATTGCAAGAGCTCAAGATGAAACCCTTGTTGAAACATCATAGCCCTCTGGCGCTTCGTCGCTACCATCTCTGGGGCAAACCTACTCAATCTGCAGAACTCCGCTGCATAAGCATCTACTGTCTTGCCGGCCTGCCTGAGGTTGATAAACTTCTGTTATAGCTCAAACTGCGCCACAACTCCATAGTACTTTGTCTTGAATCTTGCAGTGAAATCGTCCCAAGCCACAAGACGTCTGATGCCCACTTCCTCTGATTCCCACCAATCAGTGCGAGATCCTGAAGTAACAACTTCACTAGATCCACACGTTCTTCTGCCGTACCTTGGCTGCTGTCAGAATAGCCTCAATATCCTTAAGCCATGCATGCTGAGATGGCATCCTCCGTGCCCTCGAAACGGCAGGGGTTGTACTTGCAAAACCTGGCTGATGCTCCTGAATCTGGCCTCGCCCCTCTTTCCAAGCCGTCTCCAATCCTTGGTTGAGCAACACATTCTGCTCTTGTAGCTGAGTGTGCATGCGTTGCTGGGCCAACATCTGATGTTGCTGAGTAGCCATCATTCCTCTCATGATCTCCAGAAGGGCTGGTGTGTCCACTTGGGTAGGTGGAACTGTTGGTGGTGGAACATCCGGATACTGCGATCCTGCTGGTTCCACTATCACTTCTTCCGGGTAGCCTCTTGAGTTAGTACTGGCCCTTGTTGCTGACCAACCTGGTCAGTTGTCCATGTTGCTCCTGCTGTTGTCCAGCTCTGACCGATGCGGACGAAGTGCCCCTAAGAAAAGGGACAAGAGAACAATCAAACACCGGACATGAAGATCAATGAAGTCAAAGGATACCGGAATGTCAAACAGGGTTGAGAATAACGAATCATGAGATCAAGGGGGAACACGTGTGATTGAGACATCCTATAAATCAAAACACCCCACAATCTGAAATCAGACCTGCATGGGCCACCACTAAAATCTTGTCACGTCCCAGAACCAGAATACTGGAGAGCGGGGAATGACTCAGCCAGCTACGTATTACGGGTAGATGAATACCGTATAATACGATCAATGTTGTCTAACCAACGAGGGGGTGCATACTACATGAATCTTATTGTGGTCACTCCACATCTATTGTCTCAATCATTCAAACAAGAAACAAAATAGAGAACATGTAAGATAAAGCATAAGGCGTCCCAAACGCTCAGTCAAAATGTTCTTGAGATCTGGCTTTACAAATATAGCCAGATGGTATAATAACATATACACAATTGTTATCAGCTGCAGTCTGACTTTAGTTACAATTGTAAAAGTAAGTGCAAAACAATCCGACTAACATGTCGGTGCCAAACGGCTAAGTATGAAGTAATAACAAAACGAGTGGTGAAGTAAGGAACCCACTCGAGTCCTCCTGCGATCATTCCCCTAGTATTGACCATCTTGGAGGTAGAAGTAAGCTGGATCCTCGAGAACTGGCTCTAAATCTGGCCATGCAAAACCAGAGAGGTTAGACCTCTAATAGCAAGTACCACAAGGAAGCACGATATGAAGGATTAAACCAGTAGTAAGGGATATATAATAGATCCCTGCTTTCCACTAGGATTCACATAACATCACGACACTTCGAACCAACCTCCAAACCAAACAAGGACAGAAGTTGGCCCGTCATGTCCTGACATTCTGATCATCTCAGTTAGGCAACAGGTAGGTACAGTACACAAACAAATCATCTTGAACGGCCAATCAACTACTACGGCTTGCTATTGTGAGTCCCAAGTTATCCTGGAATTATGCAAATAGGGATTCCTCAGTTCTTACTATGTGCGAGCAAGGCTAGTCTATCCAATCAATCAATTGCGCCAATCATGTAATTAGACGAGTCCCAGCGGGACGTCCGCCGTTAATATATCATGTACAATAATATAAGCAGTACCGTTTCCCTGCCCGTGTGACAGATTTACAGTATCTGTGGGAACCAACCGGCCTGTCGGGCACTACTAGTCCCAAGAGGGCTGCCATGTAAGACTCGGGAATCCATTCTCTCCATGCCATCATTATTTTATTTGACTTAATGGTCTCTACGTTGAGTGAAGTTCCATGCCGTGGATCATGTTCAAATAAGTACTTTTGTACGTACGATATGCCAACTCTACAACGATACCCGTGCGGCTAGGTTGTAGGTCTTACATAGCGTAATGCAACAATCAAACTAACCACGGAATAATCATGCCTTGACCATAAAGTACACATGCTGTTTTGTAAGATAAATAAATAACTAAATAAAATAAATAAAATAATTTGAAACCTGCATGTGCCTGTATGCCAATATTCGGGATCGCTAATCGATTGCAATAGTTCATTGCATGAACGTGTCTCATTCATTCAATTCAATAAGACGACTAGCCAGTCTCTTAGTTCCAACTAGGAACACATGATCATTTTAGTCAAGATAACCATTATTCAATGGTAACAAGGCATGAAAGTCAATGGGGTCGAGTCTACAACTCTCATGGTTAAATTCCAGTCATACTGGGTATCCGTGGATCAATCAGGACACAAGGCGCATTCCACATAACAATCTGTATTAATAATATTAACATATCATGATTTTATCAAGTTCATGCCAAAAGGCGTAAGGATATAATAGAAGAATTATCATGCCATCATTATATGAATAGTTATAGAGCAAATAGTAACACCCAGGTTAGAAAGTCATGCCAACAAGTCTATGCTAAGGTCAACAAGTCACGCCAAGTCTAGTAGGTAGCGTGAGCGTGTAAACAGCGTGAGCGTGAAAAGTGGTTCACGTTGGCACGCACAGCGTGATCGTGAAGGGAAATTCACGCACTCATAACGTGAGCGTATGAGCGTGAAAAGCGGGATAAGAAATTCACGCACGCAAAGATGTGCGTGACTAAAAATTCACGCTGACACGCAAGAACGTGAGCGTGACTAAAAATTCACGCTAACACGTAAGAACGTGAGCGTGACTAAAATTCACGCTAACACGACACGTAAGAACGTGTGCGTGACTAAAACTCACGCTAACACGTAAGAACGTGTGCGTGACTAAAAACTCACGCTAAGTTGGGAGATCAAACCCATGGTCACCAAAAACACAACCACTTAGATCTGGAAGAAACGAGCCAAAGAAATTAAATGCTAAGTAGTAAACTCTCTCAGGATCATGAGAGGAAGACAATGAACCATAAAAATGGTTCTCCAAGTGGAAGCAGAAGCAAGATATACTTGCCTGCTGTTGGGTTGGTGGAGAGTGTGATGAGGAAGAAGAAGAAGTTATGGTGAAGAATGAGAGTTATGAGGAAGAGAAGGGGATGGGGGCTTAAATAGGAAGGGTGGTAGGTGGGGGTTTGTGGTGGTTCGGTTCATGTGAACCACCATGAACCCAAAAAAACCCTCCATAGGCCGAAACTAAAAGCAAGACTAAAGCAGGGAAAACAGCAGAAAATAAATGCAGAAAATAAAATACAGAATAAAATCGCAGGAAATAAAATGCAGATAATTAATTAACATGAAATTAAAGGAATTTAAATACAGGATGATACATGATAAATACTAAATAATATACATGAGTTATACATGTAAAAAATACGCATTCTGGAAACGGGGAGTGACAGGGACCGTTCGTCCTCGCTAAGGCGTGATGCTGTTCAAGCCTAAGTTTGTGCTTGCACAAGGCCAGACCTGAAGCAAGACAAGATAGACATGATTGACAATACGCAGCGGAACGTATCGCAGATAATTGAAGCAGCAACGGACATATTTCAGAATACAGCATTGAACACAGTGGTGACAAAACAATTCTCTTTATTGATTTCATTTGAACAGATTACAAGCTCTCATTTCTCTCTGATACATGTTACATTCTTTCAGAACTTTACAGATTACAATGATCCGTTCTCATACATTACATCCCTTTTATATACAAACAAACTCTTGCAACAGATATCATCTCTTGGCATCTCTTATGATTTCTGGCTCCTGAGGATGAGCTCGGGCTATCGCTTCGGACTATCCTTCCTCGATGCATAGTGCACCTGCATGCAAACTGATGGTGGGTCAGTCTAATCAGCATACTGGTGATTGTGAACAAAGAGCTACATTTGTCTGAAACTCACTGTTCATTTAGTGAGAAAACGTTTCTTGTGATGTATCTTGCTACTTTTACCTGTGTTTTATTCTATGCATACATAGTCAGTTTACATTCTTTGAAAATACATCTTTGAAAAGCCAACATTTCATTTCATTTCATCTCAAGCATACAAGGACTAATCAATTCAAGCACGATGAGTATTCATTTGTGCAGTGCGCAGCTGTTTCATGAGCATATCATTTCTTTTGTTCGAGCAACTGTTAGGTCAATGACAAGCATGATACATTATCTTTTCTTTAGTGGAACATAGCATTTCATGGCATAGATAATCTCTGCAACAATTCATGTCAAAGACTTAAGCAGTATATATGTATCACTTTTAAAGCGATTCTTACCATTGCCGACCGTCCACCCTGCACAAGACAAGGATTGGCATAAACATGATAAACCAACATTTTTCTATATGATCCAAACTCTTGAGGCCATTAGACCTTTTGGCAATTATTCATTTAAGTCCGTCAGATAACAGAGTCGAGCTTCCAGATAACAGAGCCGAAGCCCCCAGATAACATACCGGCACCCATTTTCACATGGGGCCCTCTGCGATAATATACCGACACCCATTTTCACATGGATGCCCTCTGTGTGATAGACATATCGACACCCATTTTCGCATGGATGTCCTCTGTGTGATAGACATACCGACACCCATTTTCACATGGATGTCCTCTGTGTGATTCTCTTTTCTTTGATACAGAGCCAAAGCTCTTAGATGTTTCATCTCTTTATAATATGTACAAGTCCGTCAGTACATGTTTGGCATTTAGAATATCTTGAGTGACAAGCAATTATAACTCTGTAATATAACATTTCTATGCAGATATAACATGGCATTCTACTTTGAAAGCATACATGTTCGGGGCGTACAAGCAATCTCTTCTCTTTGTTTTTAGCATGGCAACAATTCATTTGATTAAAGGCAACATCTCTACTTTAGCATACAGGCATCAGTTTGTTTCTTATTAGCATGCAACAATTCTTCTTAGCATACAGGTTAACTCTTTTCTTGTTTCTTAGCATGGCACACGTGAAATCTCTTATAAGCATACACAAGGTTACCATCTTGTTATTAGCATGACAAGGTTCTCTTAATCAAGGCAACATTCATTTCTTAGCAAGGCAACATGTGATTTCTCTTAAAGCATACTCGATGATTTACCATCTTGTTATTAACAAAGCATTTAATCAAAAACTCAGATTCTTATTAGGCGTAAGCGAATCAGCAAATGAGACTTCGTCCACTCACCCAAGATCAATCGTCTTCTGTTGCAGAGCCAACAATCCGATCTTTCTGTCTATCTAGTGCCTTCGCGGAGCGGGGCACTACAGGTGATGTATAACCTTGGGATTGGGGAGGGTTCTTGCAGGGAATTAACTGCTCATCTCTTATAAATTGGTCATTACAAGAAGATGTTGGGGGTCACTTGTCAGCTAGTTGTGTTAGTGTGTTTAAGGTTAAAGAAGTGAGGCTATATAGGGGTAGCATGTTTGGTGTATAGGGTTTAGGGGATTCTCTTCCTTCACAAACTCCTACACAACTCCTAGAAGGTCACGAATCTCAGTAAGAATCTCGATTCGACAGTTCTTACTTATGAGTTTGTTGGAAGCTCGCTTCCCCGATGACGGAAGCTCGTTTCCTCCTCGGCTACGGGAGCACGTTTCTCCGACGACATGAGCGCTTTCCATAATATGACCATAATTTTCAAAGATTACATAAATTTTGGGAAGAAAGTAAGAAGATTTTTAATGCACGTTTATCAAAGTACCAAGAAAATAATTAATATAAACAGTTTTTTTTATTAGCGCACGCTCTGACTCTTCTAAGTAGTCGCGTTCCCCTCGCTCCCGCTTCCGTCCCTGCTTTCGTCCCCGCTTCCGCTTCTTCTTCTAAGCCCATTGTAGCATTTCTAGATCCCGAACCGGTTGCCTCAACGGATCCCAATTGCATACTGTCTGCTAGACTCACTGGATGCGTAGGATCAAATTCCGCAAGAAGCTTTCTTGCGATGGACTGCGACAAAGAGGCCTTGAAACCATTGCCCTTGTTAGGGACTTGCTGGTCATTGTCGTCGGTTTCCACCATGTCTTGACTCGTCGGTTTCCACCATGTCTTGACATGTCGGCCTTCTATCCACATGACACACACGGAAATGTCGAGGTTCTTACTGATGGATTATCATGTATGTTTTATTTACTTAAATATGTATTGGGTAGAGTTTAAGATTTGGGTTAGTTTGTTAATGTTGGTATATTTAGTATAGGAATAGTTATATTTAGTATAAGAATAGTTATTTAGTATGAGAATATCCTGAGGACATATTTGGATGCTAGAATATGCCACATGATATTCCGTTGGATATTCCATAATGTAAAGGCTATATAAAGCCTATAAGACTATCAATGAAATCATCTCATCAATCAATTACAACATGGTATCAAAGCCCCTTTCCACAAACCCTAGCCGCCACCAAACCCTAACCTTTCCCCTCCCTCTCTCCCCCGCCCCAAAACCCTAATCCAAAGTAGCCCTTCCTTTCCGTGCGGTCGCAACAGTCCCCCCCTTTCCGTGCTGCTGCGACTGCTGCTGCGGCTGTCGCTGCTGCCACACGGTGGCACGAGCGCCGACCGCTCCCCCACGTGTGCGCTGCCCCACCCTCTTGCCGTGTGCGCTGCCCCACCCTCTTGCCGCACACAACGGCGCCTTTGTTGCCATTGTTCGGATCATTCTGAAAGAGGACGCCGATGCCTAGATCTGATAAAACAGACATATTCGGATCTAGGAACGGACGACGAGGACGAGCGTGAGTCGTGGAGCGGGCGTGACATAATCAGAGAGGAGGAGCATCGATGGAGGAGATTATCAAGAAGCTGAATTCTGCAGAGGTCGCGACGTTGATGAAGTTGATGAAGATGTCGGCTGGTGAGAGTACGATACGAACGTCGCCGAAGTTGGAGCTTCCCCCATCGATCTGAAGCTGGATGGACCAGCTACCTATTTGAGTTGGTCACGGCGGGTGAGAAGAACCCTCGCAGGAAAGAACCTGGAGGGGTTCCTGACGGGCGAGAAGACAGAGCCGGACGAGGGCTCGGCAGGACGCGACGAGTGGAAGTCCACTCATATGGTAATCTACATCTGGCTTCTCAACTCCTTAGTCCAGTCTATTGCCGCCACACTAGATAACATTGAAATAGTGAAGGATGTGTGGGAGAAGTTGAGGAGGACCTATGATGGTGTGGGGAACAACTTACGGATCTTCCAGATAAAGAAAAAGATCGACGACACCGTACAGGGAGAAAAGACGGTACAGAAGTATGCCACGGAGTTGGAGCGTCTGTGGTTGGATTATGACTACTCCTCAAAATGGACGAGCTGCGGGAACCCGAAGTGTATGGAGAGACATGTGTGTCTGCAGGAGAGGACGATGAAATTCCTCAAAGGGCTGACTACAGCATTCACACATAGGACGGCCTTACTTCTCGTCCAACCAGAGATTCCTATTCTTGAAGAGGCTATCTCGGCCATGATCCAGGAGGAGACACATCAGACTGCAGGCGGGGACAGGTGGTCCCTCTAAAGCAAAATCAGCACTAGCGGTTACCAGCTTGGACGACACAGGGTCCAAGGGAGAACCTTGGCAGCACAATCGGCAGTGCTACAACTGCGGAGAGATGGGCCATCATCGATATGCTTGTACCAAACCACCTCGGGAGGGAGACTCATGTGGTGGACGTGGACAGTTCGGTGGACGAGGATATATTGGAGGACGTGGTCATTGTCGAGGGGGTCGACGAGGCGGTCGAGGAGGTTATCGGACAAATCTGCTGGTAGCAGAAGGGAATGGAGGAGCTGTTGGCACTTTTACTGAGGAGGATCAGGCACTGCTAGACATGCTGGAGAGGAAGCAGAGAGCGTCAATCGAGGGAGACATGAGGAGTGGAACAGAGGAGGCATCCACCTCATTCTTCGGGGGCAACGCCGCTATGTATGTCCAAACATTAGAAGGTACTGACGAGTCACTTGCTCTTGCATCTATGTCTTCCCTTAAAACGTCACACTGGATTATTAACTCGGGAGCATCTCGGCATGTGACGAAAAATAATACTGAGTTTTTTTTCATACACTCACCTAGCATCAGCAGACAGCATTCAGACAACAGATGACACTTTCCAGCCAGTGGTCGGTAAGGGTACTGTTAGTTGTACATGTTCAGTAAGATTATCCAATATTTACATGTTCCATCCTTTCCAGTCAGTCTCTTGTTTATTAGTTCTATAATTCTCCAACTTAAATGCATTGTTTCTTTTGATATTCCTAAGATGATCTTCCAGGAGAAAGGGACAGAACGAAGACTTGGGATTGACACTTGGCATGAGGGACTGTGGTACCTAGATCGAAAAGGACTGGACTCAGCACTGGTATCTATGGCAGAGAAGGCTGGAATGGGAGGACTGCAACAAAGGACTGAGGAGACTTTGATACTTCATCATAGGAGGATGAAACATTCTTCCTTTGATACTTTAAGTAAGTTATATCCAGAGATTTATGCAAAAACAGATAAAAAGAAATTAGTATGTGATGCATGCAAGTTAAGAAAACTTACTAGAAGCTCATATGTTGGTACGGGTCGTAGGAGCTCTATTGCTTTTGAGATAGTATTTGATGAAAAATAAGAGTAATGTACCTGTTTGTGTTCGGGATTTTCATAAGCTTGTCCAGACTCAGTACAACGCAGTTGTGAAGATACTGAGGTCTGACAATGGAACGGCAACAGGACGCTTGCAGAATACTTGTCAGCACACGGGATCCAGCATCAGACCACCTGTGCATACACACCAGCACAAAATGGAGTAGCAGAAAGGAAGAACTGACACCTTCTGGAGGCCGCAAGAAGTATGATGATCGACGTGAATGTCCTACAAAGTCTGTGGGGACATGCAGTGTTAACAACAGCTCAACTCATCAACAGAATGCCTTCGAAAGTCTTAGGATGGAAGTCCCCATGTGAAGTATTACAAGGCAATAATAGTGAGATACTTCCACTGAAGGTGTTTAGATGTGTATGTTTTGTGAAGGACAACAGACCATCAGTTGGAAAACTTAACCCCAGAGCGGTCAAGTGCATCTTCGTGGGCTACTCAGCAACTCAGAAGGGGTATGTGTGCTGGAGTCCAGTAGAGAAGAAGTTTGTCAGTATGGATGTCCACTTCCGAAAGCATGAGCCATACTACCGCAAGGAGGGAACTTCACACAACACGCCTAATACTACTAGTATGAGGCGAGAGGGGGAGATGGAGAACCTGGTGGTGACTGATTTGGAAGTTTGACATGGAGGCACGGTTGAGGAGGAACATGAAGGTGAAGTAAAACAGGAGAAGGAGATCAGAAGTGTTAGGCCTACGGCTCAGGAGGCGTTACTTACCTACAGCAGGAGGAAGAAGCAAACTGCAGGACCAGTACCTACAGTGCCAGTGCCAAGTCCCTTGCCTGCGTTCGTCGCAACTCCTAAGACACCTACACCACCATCCCCTTCAGGTGATATTATTCCTCCTACTCCTTACACACCACTATCTGTACGAAGGACCACTCGCAGCAATACGAGAAATCCTCCGGACAGATATGGTTGGGGTCTTGCTCAATTTGTTTCTTATGACCATATCTCTTCTTCTCATGGAGCATTTATAACATCTTTGGATAGTATTACTGTACATAACAATTGACAGGTTGCCAAGAACGATCCAAAGTGGAAAACGGCAATGCATGAGGAGTTAGGAGCTCTTGAGAAGAATCACACTTGGGAGCTGGTGAGACTGCCGGAGGGGAAGAGAGCAGTCGGTTGCAAGTGGGTCTTTACCGTGAAGCAGAACCCAGATGGACAGGTTGAGCGCTACAAAGCTCGACTAGTGGCGAAAGGATACAGGCATACATACAATATCGACTATGA
This sequence comes from Iris pallida, assembly GCA_029216955.1. Classification (NCBI taxonomy): domain Eukaryota; kingdom Viridiplantae; phylum Streptophyta; class Magnoliopsida; order Asparagales; family Iridaceae; genus Iris; species Iris pallida. Next base: position 2,853,138 of record JANAVB010025600.1, read on the forward strand.
CGAGACCTTTGCACCAGTTGCAAAGGAGAGCGCTGTCAGGAACTTGATCTCTTTGGCAGCGAATGGTGGATGGAAGCTACACCAACTGGACGTGAAGAATACATTTCTTCACGGAGATCTAGTGGAGGAGGTTTACATGGAGATACCACCAGGATTTGGCACAAATCAGACAACAGGCAAAGTCTGCAGACTGAGGAAGTCTCTCTATGGACTGAAGCAGTCTCCTCGGACGTGGTTTGACAGATTCAGGAGAGCGATGATAGGGATAGAATATCAGCAGATCAATGCTGATCACACTGTATTCTTCAGAAGGAGTGGAGGCCACATCACCATACTTGCGGTGTATGTTGATGACATGATTATCACGGGAGATGATGAGCAGGAAATCGTCCGACTCAAAGGAAAGCTTGGCAAGGAATTTGAGGTGAAGGACCTTGGTCTTCTTCGCTACTTCCTTGGGATTGAGATCACTCGAGACGTAGAGGGGATTGTTCTCTCTCAGAGGAAGTATGCATTGGACCTTCTCACAGAGACAGGAATGTTGGGATGCAAACCTGCGGCGACGCCAATCGATAAGAGGTTCAAGTTGAATGCGGAGGCTGGAGAACCAGTTGACCGGAACAGATACCAGAGAATGGTGGGCAAGCTGATCTATTTGAGCCACACACATCCAGATATATGCTTTGCAGTTAGTGTGGTGAGCCGCTACATGCATGACCCACGGAAGGGTCATATGGACGCAGTATACCAAATTCTGAGATACTTGAAGGGTGCCCCCGGGAAGGGACTGATGTTCAGGGAGAATAAACACATGGACATCGAGGGTTACTGCGATTCTGACTGGGCTAGTTGTGCTGATGACAGGAGGTCTACCTCGGGGTACTGCATATTTTTAAGAGGCAACTTGGTCTCTTGGAGGAGTAAGAGGCAGTCAGTGGTAGCCAGATCGATAGCTGAAGCGGAGTACAGAGCTATGGCCTTGGGAGTTGTAGAGCTGCTTTGGTTGAAGAATATGCTGGTGGAGCTGAAGCTGGAACAATGAGCCAAAATGAAGCTGTGATGTGACAACCAGTCAGCTATTAGTATTGCCAACAGTCCAGTACAGTATGACAGAGCCAAACACATCGAGATCGATATGTTCTTCATCAAGGAGAAGTTGGTTAGTGGACAACTGGAGCTAGGTCACGTTCCAACCAAGCATCAGGTAGCAGACGGACTGACCAAAAGACTTAGCTCTGTGAGCATGATTAGAGGATGTGACAAGATGGGCTTGGTGAATATCTTTCGTCCATCTTGAGGGGAAGTGTTGGTATATTTAGTATAGAAATATGTTATATTTAGTATTGGAATATGTTATATTTAGTATGAGAATATGTTATGTTTAGTATGGGAATATCCTGAGGACATATTTGGGATGCCAGAATATGCCACAGGATATTCCATAGGATATTCCATGATGTAAAGACTATATAAAACCTATAAGACTATCAATGAAATCATCTCATCAATCAATTACAACAATTAATTAACAATATTATACTTTTGCTAGTTTTTGTGGAGGAACCCTTTATTGTCTTGGAATCCTAACGAACTCATGCTTGGAATTCTAAAACTTGTCCTCCTTTAGAAATTTGACAGGGACCTCTTGATGTTACTGAGGATGATGGATGAGAATGAAGAAACATATTTTCACCATATTGACTCTTGAAGTGTTACATGTATTTGATCTGTTTTTTTTTCTCTTTTCTTCTCACAGGTTCTAATTGAGGATATGAGGGTGCTGTCTGACAACTGTAGATCAAATAGTTGTATGGAGCATGCAGCAGGAATTCTGGAGGAAGAGAAGATTCCTGAAAAGCTTTCTAAAGGAGTATCAGCCATATCATTGACGGGGCACGAAAAGAAGGTATTCTTAGACCATCACAGCTTGCATTTACTGACAACTTTCCACTGTTTATTAATGGTTACATTTTCCTTTACGTAGGTCACCCACATATACTGCACTATCATTTGATCAATTTTAAGCATCAGAAGCTTTAAGCATCAACTCTGCAGGATTCATTGCAAATTCTCTTATTGCAGGAAGAGAAGTTTCTTCTGGAAATGCTTGAGATCTATGAATCAGCTGTTGCCGAACCTAGCTCGAAGGGAGTTCCACGAATTGAACGCTTTCCTCCTCCATCTCAAGCAGTTCCATGCAATCCTATTGTGCTGGACATTGCATACAACTCGATTGAGTTCCCGTCACTGGAGAACAGGGTAAAGAAAGACAAGAAGGGCATATTCAGTAGGCTATGGCGATGAATAGTGTGGGGTTTCAATATTTCCTTCTTCCTCCCACGAGCAGAAGTGCTTGCTTTGTATTGGTCTAAAATTTTGAATGGAATTTTTTTTAACTGACCTTGAGCTCACTGGATAGGCTTTTGATACCTTACCCAAATGTGATTTCCACCAGATTTTTTTTTTTTCAGTTATGAGACTGAGGTACCTTACCCTTTTCTTGTGGAAATGCTCAGAAGTTTGTGTCAGTCCTTTGTAATTGGAATTATCAAATTGCAATGAGATAAATGTTCCTCTTATAATTGGACTGTTGTATAGAAGAGCGGCTTAAATAGAGATGTACCACATTGTTACTAGTGGGAATTTGAGTTTTTGAGGGGGTTGAGAGAGCTGATGCTAGAGGGATTTCTTTTTACAAGGGTTGCACTTGAAGCTGGAGATTTGGAATTGGGCTGGAGAGGCTTCAAGAATTCGCTGTATGTTTGCCAAATGCAAATTGTAATGCTCTCTCTTTGAACGGCTCGGCGGAGGGGTGGCTCCTTTGTTTGAGAAAGCAGTCAGAATTTTGGCAAAGTACTTTGAGATTCAAGTTGAGTTGAGGAATACTATTATTAGCTAAATTAATCTTAAAACAGGGGTTCCGACTCCTCATAGCTTTAAGGGCGTTAGTATTCATGAAAAATCTTCTTCTTTACACAGTAACAGTTACGCTATTATACTTGTTAAGATCATTAGATTTAGACTGTATTTCTTCTCCTAATCGGATTTAGATTCATACTTTCTATACGAATATGGATCCGTTCTTTATATATATATTATATATATATATATATATATATATATATATATATATATTATATATATAGGGAGCCCCCTTAGAAAACCCTTTAAATACCTCCACTCTCAGCCGTCCATTTAATGTTAATATTAATATTAATGTTAATATTAATGTTAATGTTAATATTAATATTAATATTTATTTTTATTTTTATATTAATGTTAATATTAATGTTAATGTTAATGTTAATGTTAATGTTAATATTAATTTTAATGTTAAGTTTAATGTTAATTTTAGTATTTAATATTAATATTAACATTAATATTAACATTAAATGGACGGCTGAGAGTGAGGAGTTTTTAGGGGGTTTTCTAAGGGGGGCTTTTGATCAGCTTCATATATATATATATATTATATATATATATATATATATATATATATATATATATATATATATATATATATATATATATAAAGCACAGTGTGTTTTGGTCCGACCCATATGCTTTGGTTCAACAATGATGAAAGGACTAAATTGTCCCCCTCTCTATAAGAGAGGAGGAGGTCCCATGTTGGGTGCGGAGCAGCCGGTTGTTCCAACGGCACCCCCGCCTCCACCTCCTCTTGCATCGCCCCTCCCTCCGCCGCCTCCGCTCCATCCTCGCCCACGCCGTCGTCGCCGGCCTCTTCCGCAACCCCTTCGTCGCAAGCAGCCTCCTCCATCGCGCCGCCGACGCCGACCCTTTCTTTGCCGCCTCCCACTTCTCCATCATGACCAACCCCAACCCCTTCTCCTTTAACACTGCCAACGCCATCTCCGCCGACCCACTCTCCATCAACTCCCAAATGCTCCGTCGTCGCGTCCCTTCCGACTCCCACCTTCTCTTCCTTGCTCAACACTACCACCACCGCCGCTGCCACCATGTCGCTCCACGCACACGCCCTCCTCCTCGGATTTTGGCCCGACCCCTTCGTGTAGACCGTCCTACTCACCGCCTACTCCCGACGCGGCTCCGCCAACTACGTCTTGCGGATGTTCGACGGAATGCCGCACATGGACGTCATCTCCTGGACCGCCGCTGTCTCGGGCCTCGCTGTCCCCGAACGCCCGCGACGGCCCTGCGTGTCTTCGCCTCCATGAGGCGCCACGCCGCCCGAACGATGCCACCGTGGTCTTGTCGTGTCCGCCTCCGCCGGCTCGGGTCCCAGGCGCTGGCCCGGTGCCTGCACGCCTACGTCGAGAAGGGCGAATTCGGAGGCCGCGTCTCCGTCCGGAACTCCCTGGCGCTGGCCCGGTGCCTGCAAGCCTACATCGAAAAGGCCGGATTCGTGTCCGTGCCATTATGGCACGGGTTATCCATTAGTATATATATGTAGAACGGATCCATATTCGTATAGAAAATATGAATCTATTTCGAGATTAGGAGAAGAATTACAGTATAAATCTAATGATCGTATATACGAATATGGATCACGTTCTTTATACGTATATTTTTCTATACGAATATGGATCACGTCAAGATATGAGTAGAGGCCAGATGCAAACTAAGGCGTGTTTCGTCTTAGATAAGATGTCGGGTGCAGGTTCGGGGACGAGGAAGCCATCTCAAGGCTTAGGTGGCCCTCCACGCTCGGGGATTAATGCTGGTGGTAATACGACGGGGTGGCGTCCCAAAGCGACGGCGACGGAGAAAGGGAAATGGAGTACTTCTGACACGGAAGACCGTGGATTAGGGTCCCCCCTAGTGGCGGCTAATGACATTCGGGGACACCTACCCGCCCTGTAGAAAAGTCTTCGGCAGACATTTGCAAGCCGATAGGACCCAAATGTCCTTCATCAATGGCGTACGTACAACAAAAGAAGGTGGGGAGTAGCTTTCGAGCCTCGTTCCCTGTGGAGGAGATAGCGAAGGTGACAGCTTTCTGGAAAAACACGTTGGTCCTATGTGTGCTGGGGAACAAGCCCTTCTATGGACATATTCGGGCATATGCGGCACGTGTTTGGCAGCCAAAAGGAAGCATGGAGGTGTTTGTGAGGGAGAATGACTTCTACTATGTGAAGTTTGGCATAACGGAAGACGTCGTCAGGATTACACAAGGAGGGCCCTGGACGTTTGATGGAAGACAGATTATATTGAAAGAGTGGACCCCGGAGTTGCTTGTGAGAGGGACGTCCTAAATGCTATCCCTGTTGGATCCGCTTCCCGGAGTTTCCAGTTAGATATTGGAGCATCCCCCTGCTCATGAGGCTTGCTAGCTTGGTGTACAACCCGATCAAGGCTGACGATGCTACAGCCTTTCGGTCGAGGCTTATGTATGCTCGGATGTTCATAGAGATAAGGGACGGTGTAGAGCTCCCGAGCCTATTGGAGTATGAGGTCCCGTCTGGAGAGGGCCCAGAAAGTTGAGTATGAAAGGGTTCCACCTGCCTGTTCCCACTGTGCTTGTTTCAGGCACCTCTCCAGCACATGCCCTACTGGAGGACAGAAGACGGTAAATCCCCCAGAGACAACTGAGGAACCTGGAACTTCTCAGGTGATAGAGACTACTAGATGGGACGAGAGGGTTGAGGGTAGCCTGCAGGAGGGGGACCGACAAATGGAGGATACCAGTGGACCGGTCCTGATTATCTCACCTCAGCCGGTCCACCAGTGGGGCTATGGTTACTTTCTCCACCCAGAGGAGTATGGTTACCAGAGGCATGACGACGTCGGGGCGAAAGCATCAGGAAGATGGCAGTGTATCTGAGGAGAGAGTTTATAGCAGGAAGAGACATGCGGGCCCTCTATACGACAGGCACCATTGGGAGGAAGGCGGTATGCCTTGATACAAAGAGTCGCTTTGTGTGGACAACCTGGCTTAGGCCCTGATGCTCACCCAAACAGCGAACCAGCATACTACTTCTGGCTTGGAGGAGGACATGGCGGCGATGGACGTGGTACCATCCCCGGGTACTAGTCCAGAAAAATTTCAAGGGGCCTACCCTCATAATAATTAATGGCAGTAATCGCTTGGAACGTCAGAGGTGCATGCTCCTTAGGGCGTTGGAGAGAGATTAATGAGGTCTTATGAAGAGAAAAGTGTGACATTTCAGTGCTTATGGAAACCAAGATCAAAAGGGAGAGGATGCTTTCGTGCCGGATTCCCCCTAACTAGGTCCAGCTTCACAACTTGGTGATATGCAACATGGCTAGGATCTGGGATAGATGGCATATCAACAGCTGGGACGGGGATCTGGTCCTGATGTCGGAGCAGCTGATTGTTATTTCCTTCTCTAATAAGTTTCCAGTTCTTGCTGGAGGTGGTTTATGGCCACAACGACAAGCGGCGTCCGGAGGGCCTTTGGAGGGATATAGCCAGAGTGGCTAATATTGCTGACTCTTTGCATCTTCCTTTGCTCTTGATGGGTGATTTTAATGCCCTCCTTCAAAAAACGGAGAATGTGGGAGGCTGACCTGTTCTAGATCAGATCCTGTATGATTTTAGAGGTGTCTTCTTCAGTCGAGCATACATGACTTGGAGCGAACTGGGCATATTTGGACTTGGCATAACAAATCTGTCAACAACAGAGTGGCTTGTCAGCTGGACAGAGCTCTGGGTAATAGGGAGTGGTTCCGTCACTTCCCTAACTCTATGGCAGAGGGCCTGGCTGCTGGGAAGAGCGATCATTCCCCTATCAGGGTCGGCTTCACAAAATGGCCTACTTGGAAGTCGTGCCCTTTTTGTTACAACAACTACTGGTTTCTTTTTGGAGGTTACTTGGAGGCTGTTGCAGACGGTCTTCTTATCCAGCAGGGGGGACGGCACAGTACTGCATGGTCCACATCCTCAAGCGCACGAAGAAGGCTATTCAGAGTTGGGTGAAGTGTCTGCCCAGGCCTTCCCTGAAGGACAAGGAGGCAGATCTCAGGGCCATCTAGAACTCCATGCAATATGATAATTCTGAACGGACCCTTAGCGGTACGGGAGAAGGAACTGATTGGGAAAGTCAACATCCTCCGGCTGCAGAAGGAGATTAGTGCGGGCCAATGTGCTAAATGAAGGAAGGCGACCGTTGCTTCAAGTTCTTCTACGATGTGATCCAGACTAGACAGCACAGGAACAGTCTCTCCTACCTGCTTGATGGTGAGGGCAAACTTGTTGGAGAGCCGTCAGAGATCCAAGGGGAGGCTATCAGGTACTAATAAGAGTTATATTTTTAGTCTGACTATCTCTCTGTGTTTTGGAATATCATTACAAAGAAGCTAGTGACGCCCTTTGGGAATAGCCAGTTACTCGGGCCAGTCTCTTTGGAGGAGGTGGAGGCTATCATCATTAAGGCGGATCCTAATAAGGCCCGGGGCCGGATGGATTTAGCAGTGGATTCTACAAACGCCACTAGGATGCCCTAAATATAGGCGCTTGAGGCAGTCCAGGAGTTCTTTTCGGAGGGAAAGTTGATGAAGGAGCTTAACCATACTTTCCTGACCCTAGTGCCAAAGAAAGAAGAAGCGACCTCACTGGCAGATTTTCGACCTATAATGTGCTGTAATTATCTTTACAAAATAATTACAGACCTTATGTGCTGGCGCATGAAGAAGATTATGCAGGACCTGGTCTCTCTGAACCAGGCAGCTTTCATCAAGGGAAGATTGATTGCAGAGCACAGCCTTCTGGCGCATGAGATGGTGAGAGGGTTCAATAACCAGGAGGGAGAAGGCGTGTGTGAAACTGGATCTAAGGAAGTCCTATGATATGGTCAATAGGGACTTCTTGTGCCACCTGATGTTAGTCATGTGATTCGACGAGCGGTAGGTAGCAAGGATTAAGGAGTGCATCTCGACTCCTACCTTCTCTGTCCTCATCCAGGGTACTCCGTATGGGTTCTTCCACTGCAACAGAGGAGCCCGGCAAGGTGACCCCTTATCTCCTTACCTGGTCACACTTATCATGGAGTACTTCACCTGCTTGATGGATGTGGCGGTTCACAGTGGGCGGCTGGTCCCATTGTTCAAAAGGAATGAGCCCCCTGTTACTCACCTTATTTATGCTGACGACCTTCTGGTCTTCCTCCAGCCCTCTATGGAAGGAATGGCCACGATCTTTGGGATTATAGAAGAATTCAAAAAACTCTCCGGGCTTCAACTGAACTGCGAGAAGAGCCGTGTCTACTTCAGCTCCCCCTATATGCTGAAGGAGGAACGCGCGGAAGCCCTGGGCATTGATAAAGGCAATCTCTCGGTGAAATATCTAGGGGTGCCTCTGACAGTCAATTATGCGTGGGATCTAGATTGTCACAGTCTGGTGGAGTATGCTCAGAGGAGGGTCGAAGGATGGCAGGCGGCTAGCCTGACGTTTGGTCGGCGCATTGAGTTAGTTAGATCGGTCATCTCGGCATTGACACTTTTTGGCTCCAGTCTATCCTAGTTCCTGTTGCCACCATCCGGAAAGTGGAAAGCATTTGTGCCAACTTCATCTAGAGAGGGGCATACATGTAATCTCTTGGGAACAGCTTTGCCGCCCTCGGAAGGAGGGAGGGGTGGGGCTTAGACCCATGCTGTCTGTCATGGAGGCCTCTGGTCTAAAGCTGGCATGGAGGTTCATCAAAGGTATAGGCTGATTGGATGTCCAATCGGTATGTGAAGAAGGGGCAATTTCTGGACCTGCTCCCTCAACAACAACCACTATGCCACTTTCAAGCATATTCTACGTCACAGAGCTGTACTCAAATCATCCATCCGGAGGATTATAAGTGATAGAGCGGGGACTGACCTCTGGCGGGATCCATGGTTAGAGCGTCAACCTCTGATTGAGATACTGGACGACCGAACACACAGGGAGGCCGGTAGGGGGTTGACTTACCAGCATATTATCAGAAATGGAGTGTGGAGACCTGAGGTCTACCGTCATACCTTGGAGCTTGGAGAGGCTATTCGCGTGGTTGATATTGATCCAAGTCAGGCGGCAGATAGTTGGACCTAGGATCCGCCGGGAGTTACTAGAGGCATTGGGGAGTTCAGTTTCAATAGCTACTACAACCTTGTGCGACGTACAGATCCTGTTAGCGCGGATTACGACTTCATCTGGTGCAAGAGACTGGCCTGCAAGTTGCAGTTGTGTGTCTACCGGTTACTACTTGGTCGACTGCTGACAGGAACCGACTTATCTCCTTTGTGATCTAAGTCCCCAACCCGAAGTGTATATTGTGTGGACTGGACAGTGAATCTATGAGACACTTGTTCTTTGTGTGTGAAGTGTCCTGTTATATCTGGACTAAGCAGTGCCGTAGAGCGTTGGGAGGATGTGACACAGGCAGAGGGATTTGAGCCATCATCACCGGGATTCGAGACCACAGAGGGAGGGGGCAAGTATGGTTCAAGACTGCCAGATTACGGCTTGCAACCTCCGTTTGGCATGTTTGGAGGGAATGAAATCGACGCATTTTCGAGGGGCTAATGTAAGCCCCTGATTTTCAAAATTTTTTAAACTAGTATTAATTAATTATTAAATGTCATTATTGGTTTTAAAAATAATTTAATATGATTTTAGGAATTTTCTAGAATTTTTAAATAAATTTTTAATGAGTTTTAAATACAAAAATATCATTTTGTAATTTATTTAAATGTTTTAATATCAAATTACAATTATTAGAATTGTTTTAATACTGTTTTGTAATTATTAGATTTGTTAATATATTGATTTGCAAATATTATTTTGCATTCTATTGCTAATAATTCTATTTTGCAAAATCCTATTTCCTAAGGGCTTTTGTGCTAAACTACCTAACCCCCCCCCTCCGTCACTCTCTCTCTCCTCACCCACTCTCGTTGACTCACCGCGACGACCGACGACTGCCCCGACCGACCCACGCCGCTGCCCCCGCCTTTCCCGGCTGCCCCCACCGCCATCAAACTCCTATAAAAGATCTCCTCACCCCCCCTCGACCAGACCCTAACCCTAAACACTCCCCACGACCACCGACGACCCCCCCTTCTTCTCCAAAATACTTCGCCGGAACCCTAACTCCGACGAAGCTCGATCTCGCCATCCCGACACCCTCATCCACCACCACCACCACCCACAGCTTCGTCCTGACGAGACGCGCCCAGCGCCACCGAAGCGCCGCGACGCCAACGCCTCCACCGCCGTCCAGCTCGTTCGAAACCCCCTCCCCAAATCGGACACGTGAGTAGCGGTGCCCTTTCGCGTCATACGTATCTCGTGTTGTGTCTATGCTGTTCGCCGTGTCCTGGCGAACACAAGCGTGGACCTGGACACGTGAAATTCGTGTCGTGCGTGTCGAATCGACCCAGACACGTTAATACCTGTGTCCCTAACTGTCAGGACACAGGACTGTGTTATTATATTTTTTTTTTATCATTTAAATCACTTAAAACCAAATAAAATCTATCTAAGTCCTAACTCTAACAAAGCTAACGGGCTGACCCCCTGGCCAGCCCGACTTGACCTAAAACACCCCCCCACAGCGCAGGCTCGAGTTCGAGCCCCTGCTGCTGTTTCCTTTTTCTTTTCTTTTCTATTTTCTTTCTTTTTCTTTTTTTGTTTTATATATATATATATGTATATATATATTAGTATATATATATATATATATATACTGTATTTTAACAGTATTTAAAATATATAGATATATATTTTATAGTTAGTAAAATTTTATATATATATATATGTTTATATATATATATTTTCCTATGTATATATATATTATATATATATACACTATATTATTAGGTGTATTCTTATATATATATATATATTTGTACATATATATATATATATATACTTTATAAATTAAGTATTTTCCTTATATAACTATATACATCCTTTTAGCATAGGTATGTATATATTCTTTTGTATAAATTTGCCTTATTAAAATAATAATATTATTTTGACTATTTTCAAATTGTATTTTTATTGTATTTAAATTACTGCAACCATTTGGTGTCCAAGCCTAGCATGGGTATTTGGGCTCAAATGTGTTTTCACACATTCAAGACCTGTACAAGTCATATTGGACTTGATTCATGGCCTTGGGTCCTGTATTTGAACTTTGGTTCAAATTATATACATGGACAAAATATGCAGATAATTAATTATTGTGTGCATTACTGTTTTTGATTTTCTAAAAATACTTAAAGTATTGCTAAAATTATGGAAAAATAGTTTTTAGATACTTTGTTAAGTTAGCTAATTTAGTATAATTTTTGTAGTATTTAATTTACTATTTTGCCACTAGGTTGGCATATGAAACCAAAACTCATTTTCTGTATACTTAGGAAAACTGATTTTTTATAAAATATTTGTACTGGTTAATAAATTCCAGAAAAATTATAATAAATTTCTATGATTAACAAGGATCACTTTAGTACTTTACTTTAAGAAAAACTAGGCTTTTTGTCTACTTCAAAAATTGTTAGAACACAATGATCTTTTGATTTATTTATTGATTAATTACGACTTGTAGCTTTTTGTGTTATTTGGAGTTTTAGTCGTATTGAACCCCATCCCTCACTAGTGTAAAGACCCTAGAAAGTTAGTTAAAATAGTGTGTCACCTTACATTGGTCTCCTATGTCCAAAGTCATCATTTTGGCTAGGTGCCCAGTCACAAGTCATGTCGCACCAATTAGTGTCCTAGTGTTTTAGCTTAGTGTAAAAGCTAAGTTTATGTATGTATTTCTACAGTGATGAGTTACCGGACATCCATAGCACTTTTATCGCAGCTTGTTTTGCTAGAGGCAAGTACATCTACAAACTCATTTACTGTCTTTTAATGCTAGAACATGTATTAACCATGTTAAATGCTGATCCTTGGGGTAGCAAGTTAAAACGTCACATGTTGTACTTTCCATTACTACCATGCTTAGAACAGTCTTGATGTATCTCTCACATGATTAGAATATGGGTTATGGGGAAACTGATAGTATTGTACGTGATCATGACCCCCCTATAGTAGCGAGCTTGGTCGCATTTTATATGCATACCTTGTTCGTAGGCCAATACTGCTCTATTTGTACGTTGTACATCTATCGCTTGAGTCTTGTACGGAACGTACATTATATACATATGCTGTCACGCCCCAGAACCAGAATACTGGCAAGTAGGGACGGACCAGGCCAGCTACGTATACCAAAGTACTCCAGTACTCCGAAATAACGTATAAGCTGTATAGATGGGGGTTACTACTACAATCCAACAGGCAATCCTGGGTCAAGCAATCCTAGGTATCTCAATCACAGGCAGTAAACAATGTACAAGAAGTAAGATCAACTGGAATATAAAATAGTAAAGCGTCCCAAACTATCATATATCAATGATCATGAAGCTAGTAATACAGAGTAAAGACTAGCAAGAGTAATAGTCATACATGATAAGCTCTAGCTATAGTCTAGAATACGCAAATCATGTTCTGGCCCGTAGGCTAAATGTCAAGTCCAAAACATGAGCTAAACACGTGCTCGGAGGCTAAACGCCACAAAAGAATAATGTACATAACTAGTGGAAGAATGAAATAGAAAACCCACTAAGGTACTCTGGTGCTCTGGGTAATCACCAACGAGTGGAAGGTACGGAAGATCCTCCGGGCTCCTCTATCAGATCTGGCCAAACAAAACCAGTGGGGTCAGACCCCCAATAGCAAGTACCACAAAGGAAGCCAATCTATGAACTAAAACCAATCTAATTCTAACAAGCAACGGATAGAGACATAAAGGTAAAGATAATCGAGACTTGTGCACTACCAATGCACTTATCCCGATGAGAGACAATAAGTACAGTAACATGTAGCATAAGGTAAAGGACATGTGACATAAAGTAAACAGTGTACATGTAAGGAAAAAGGAAGCATGTGAACATGAAAGATAAACTAGACATGTGAGCATGTTAAGTAACTGGAGCATGTGAGCATGTTATGTAACTGGAGCATGTGAGCATGTCATGTAACTGGAGCATGTGAGCATGTGAGCATGTCATGTAACTGGAGCATGTGAGCATGTCAAGTCTATATAGAACGACAAATGATTAGATGACTTAAGAACTATTCTGGAACCCAAGTTACAATCCGTAAACCAAACAAGGACCGGGGTTGTAACCCTTCTCCTGAACAGAACTTTAGTATCTAATCAATTACCGGCAAAAGTAAAGCATAAACAAGGATGTACTGAAAATAAACAAATCCGGACACTGCCTAGACAACTAGACTAGACTGGACTCCATACAAAAGTCACGGCCAAGCAATGAGTACGGCTTTATACATTAGCTAACTAGGGTTGTCACAATCCTAATTACTAACAAATGCAAGTTTGAGAATTCCAAGTCCGGTTACCTGCCTGCTGCCACCTATTGGTCATGCCGGGTTTTGATTACAAGAGTGACTTTGTGCTCCCACACGACGGTGAAGCTGGGAGAGTGCTCATCTCGACGGATAGCTCCAAACCCTTAAATTAAATGTTATAACGACCTAGACCGAAGGCAACAGGTAACTGGGAAATCCTCCCCACCCATGTTCTAATGATCAATCTAGTTATATAATCCTTACCATTTTCTTGGATTCTGGGTGTGGCATTCCGCAGAATCCATCCTAGACATGAGCATGCAAGACTGGACAATAACGAGAATGTGCACCATAACAAGCCACAACAAGAAAATATCATAAACTGGAAGCTGGTAGTGCGCTACGACGAGCCACTATAGGGAGTGCGCCATGACAGGCCACTATCATGTAAGCAAAAAAGACATGTACAAGAGTGCACCACGACGGGTCACTATCTAGTAAGCAAAGGAGACATGTAAGAAAAGTACGCCACGACGGGCCACTATCATGTAAGCAAAGAAGGCATGGCAACAATTAACATAGCTTGTAAGAAAGAATCTATCAAAGACATATCATGGCATGTGGGAAATAATAATTAAAGCTAAGTACATTTCATAGAAAATGATTGAACATGTGCTTATGTCAAGTGTATATAGGGTGTACAAGTATTCTCTAAGTATACAAGATCATCTAATCATGTTAAGAAATCATTACAATCGAAGAAAATATCAAAAACGGACAAAAACGGACAGAAACGGGCAAAAACAGACTAAAACAGCATAAAACGGCATACCGGCGGTATACTGCGGCATACCGGCGGTATACCGGCCTAAAGACAGAAGGTTTCTGGTGCGAAAAACGGCATACCGGCGGTATACCGCGGCATACCGGCGGTATACCGGTTTTTCAAACAGCAACAAATTCCAGATTTTTGCTAAAACTTGTTTCGGCCATAAAAACTTCGTTTTAAATCGAAATTCGGACTTTCAAAAGTCAAAATTGAATAGAATTGAATTTCCTACAACATGGAAGTATTAGTTTTCTCAAATCAAAACATTTGATAGATCAATACCTCAAAATACTCCCAAACAGAGGTTCTCGGGACACCGAAACGGGTTCCGATTGCCACCAAACTTAAAATCCATGATATACAAACTATGTGAGGGCCTCATATATGTATATATGACTAAGATCCATGATGGTAACACTAGTATCACTCTTGATACCAAGTTTTCTACTAAGTCCATATTGGGTTTTAACAGAAAATCAAAACCTTGCTTAAACAAATTTTAGAAACATGCATATATGAGAATCATAAGGAAAACATATTTAACAAAATGAGTTTGGAAAAATTCTAAGCATTTAATACCAAGGGAAACAAAAATGACAACAAAACCATATGGTTCATGGATTTGGCAAGATGTACTTGCCTAGGTTAAGCTCCAAGCCTAATCTTCTACTCCTCCTCCTAGGGGGGTTAGACACCACACCCAAGGCCTCAAGGCCAAGCTCTTGGTAAGCTCCAAGGGGGAGAGAAGGGAAGAAGAAATGAAGAGAGAGTGAAAAGAATGAAAAGAGAGAGGAGAGAGAAAGTAAAATGGTATATATAGAAGGGGGAATTAATCTTAACCGTCGGATCGTGATCCATGTCAAAATCTAAGTCAATCCTAACCATCAAAACAAAACCAAATATCCAATGGATAATAGGGTACATCTACACTATTCATGAAAAATATCTAAACACTATTCATCAAAATATCCAAAACACTATTCATCAAAATATCGGAAACACTATTCATGAAAATATCTGAAATCGAAAATATCTTAAATGTGGAAAATCTGTCTAGACGGTATGCCGTCGGTATACTCCGGTATACTAGCGGCATGCCGGCCAAGGGAAAATCTATAAGTTAGGAAAAATTTTAAAGCATTACAAAAATCAAGAAAATACGGAATACACTACAAAATACGTATCCGTATATAAATACCGATACTGTGAGACGAGTCTCACAACTCTCCACAACTTAAAAATAAATTCCGTCCTCGGAATTTCCTAAATCTAGTCAAGCATGAAAACCAAACCAAAGAGAGCCGAAAAATTATGTCAATCAAAACAAAGCATGGCATGTTGGTAAGATAAAGACAACAGTAATATAAGTAAATGCGTAAGCAATAACACAACCACAATCAAGAAGGGATGGAGGCATATGAATAAATATGTCTCCTGAGTCAGTTGAGTAGGAGCAGGCCTACGCTGACTCCACAACTTAGATAAAAGTCAATTCTCAAAATAAGCCGGTACCAATGACTTAATCCAAGACATGACTCTACCCAGAACGTATCTTCGTAGTCGATACCAATAAAGTTATCATATGCCTCGACTACGAAGACAGAAGAGTTGGGTACGAGAAACTCGCCTTCACTCAGCGAATAAATCAAGCCGGCCATTGTACTCCATACGTGGATAGAATACATGGTCGTCTGCAAGAACCCAAGATATACTGCCACTACCTGGCCTGCTACTGAAGAATAATCAAAAGGACATAACTGAAAGAAGACCATGAAGATGGTACCTGAGGCTCCCGAGGTATTACCCTCATGCTGATACTAGAGCTGCCCCTGAGACTGCGCATACAACCGCGCTCTGTGCTGTCTGACCCTCTGAGCTCGTGATGGCGGAGGATACTGTGCCAATGGCTGAACATCTAGTATTGGCCCTAACTGCTCATCCACTGCTGGAGGTGATGACTGAGGAGACTGAAAAGACTGAGGTGGTACATCTAGTGTAGCTGGTTGTCCTCGAGATGTCGGATAGGGGCAAGTGCTAACTGAATGGTCCTCTGCACCACAGCGGAAGCATCGTCTAATGGCCACCCAACAAACTGATCTGAGATGCCCTATCTTGCCACAGTAGGTACATGCTTCTTGTTCTGACTGATACTGCTGCTGGTCTCTCTGTCTATGAGCCTGGGCCTGCATATAGTGATGAGGCCTCTCCTGCTGGAATGCATGGGACTGCGTCGGTAAAGGCCTCTGAGCTCGCTTCTGCTGAACTGGTGCTGGTGCCCCGAATTGTGGAACTGCAGACTGGAAGGATGAAGATCCAACTGAACTCCTCCCAGGACAAACCCCTATCATGTGGTCTGGTGATCCGCATAACAAACATAGAGAGTTGGCCCTCCGACAAGTAATATGAGTGTGTCCTCTCCTTCCACAGAAGGAACATACGACAGGTAACTCCTGGTGCTGGTGTGGATAATTGTATGATGGTACTGGTGAGGGATGTCGGAGTGAAAAGCCTGACTTGGGTGCATGGTACCTCTTACGACCCTCAGCTCTGGACGTGGTCCTCCTGGCTATATGCTCGTGCTCTCGTACTGCCTCTACAGTAGGTCGGGCTCGATATGTTGACTGACTTGATGACTGGTACTGCCTGGCTCCACCTTCTGGCGGCAAGTCCTCGGCTTTGAATACCTCTGGTATTCCTTGTCCACTACGGTCTATCAACATCTGGATACTCTGCTGGAGAACGAGATCTCGTTGTTGTTGTGACTCCATGAAGCCCCTGAGAACACCCACCAGCTCATGAACAACATTCTCTGGCTGCTCTGGTAGGACTGACACTCCTGGATGATCAGGCTGAACTGACACCTCCGTCCTCGGTTCAACTCTGAACTCTGCCCCTGAATGCTGAGACTGATCCTCCATAACTGGCCTAACAGAAGATTGCTGACCTGCCATCCGCAAAAACCCGAATAAGCTGATCAAAAGGAATAAGAACAGTGCCCCTGAAAGTTGAAGGACACAAGGATCAAATCGAGGGAACATGAAAGATCAACGATCAAGGCAGATATCAGGTCAAAGGATCAGAGATATAGAATAACACGAAGGATATCAATAAAGGAGAATTATGACTGAGATATCTAAACATCAGTAACCCCCACATATCTGATAAATCAGACCTGCGTGGGCCACCACTAAAACCTATGTCACGCCCCAGAACCAGAATACTGGCAAGTAGGGACGGACCAGGCCAGCTACGTATACCAAAGTACTCCAGTACTCCGAAATAACGTATAAGCTGTATAGATGGGGGTTACTACTACAATCCAACAGGCAATCCTGGGTCAAGCAATCCTAGGTATCTCAATCACAGGCAGTAAACAATGTACAAGAAGTAAGATCAACTGGAATATAAAATAGTAAAGCGTCCCAAACTATCATATATCAATGATCATGAAGCTAGTAATACAGAGTAAAGACTAGCAAGAGTAATAGTCATACATGATAAGCTCTAGCTATAGTCTAGAATACGCAAATCATGTTCTGGCCCGTAGGCTAAATGTCAAGTCCAAAACATGAGCTAAACACGTGCTCGGAGGCTAAACGCCACAAAAGAATAATGTACATAACTAGTGGAAGAATGAAATAGAAAACCCACTAAGGTACTCTGGTGCTCTGGGTAATCACCAACGAGTGGAAGGTACGGAAGATCCTCCGGGCTCCTCTATCAGATCTGGCCAAACAAAACCAGTGGGGTCAGACCCCCAATAGCAAGTACCACAAAGGAAGCCAATCTATGAACTAAAACCAATCTAATTCTAACAAGCAACGGATAGAGACATAAAGGTAAAGATAATCGAGACTTGTGCACTACCAATGCACTTATCCCGATGAGAGACAATAAGTACAGTAACATGTAGCATAAGGTAAAGGACATGTGACATAAAGTAAACAGTGTACATGTAAGGAAAAAGGAAGCATGTGAACATGAAAGATAAACTAGACATGTGAGCATGTTAAGTAACTGGAGCATGTGAGCATGTTATGTAACTGGAGCATGTGAGCATGTCATGTAACTGGAGCATGTGAGCATGTGAGCATGTCATGTAACTGGAGCATGTGAGCATGTCAAGTCTATATAGAACGACAAATGATTAGATGACTTAAGAACTATTCTGGAACCCAAGTTACAATCCGTAAACCAAACAAGGACCGGGGTTGTAACCCTTCTCCTGAACAGAACTTTAGTATCTAATCAATTACCGGCAAAAGTAAAGCATAAACAAGGATGTACTGAAAATAAACAAATCCGGACACTGCCTAGACAAACTAGACTAGACTGGACTCCATACAAAAGTCACGGCCAAGCAATGAGTACGGCTTTATACATTAGCTAACTAGGGTTGTCACAATCCTAATTACTAACAAATGCAAGTTTGAGAATTCCAAGTCCGGTTACCTGCCTGCTGCCACCTATTGGTCATGCCGGGTTTTGATTACAAGAGTGACTTTGTGCTCCCACACGACGGTGAAGCTGGGAGAGTGCTCATCTCGACGGATAGCTCCAAACCCTTAAATTAAATGTTATAACGACCTAGACCGAAGGCAACAGGTAACTGGGAAATCCTCCCCACCCATGTTCTAATGATCAATCTAGTTATATAATCCTTACCATTTTCTTGGATTCTGGGTGTGGCATTCCGCAGAATCCATCCTAGACATGAGCATGCAAGACTGGACAATAACGAGAATGTGCACCATAACAAGCCACAACAAGAAAATATCATAAACTGGAAGCTGGTAGTGCGCTACGACGAGCCACTATAGGGAGTGCGCCATGACAGGCCACTATCATGTAAGCAAAAAAGACATGTACAAGAGTGCACCACGACGGGTCACTATCTAGTAAGCAAAGGAGACATGTAAGAAAAGTACGCCACGACGGGCCACTATCATGTAAGCAAAGAAGGCATGGCAACAATTAACATAGCTTGTAAGAAAGAATCTATCAAAGACATATCATGGCATGTGGGAAATAATAATTAAAGCTAAGTACATTTCATAGAAAATGATTGAACATGTGCTTATGTCAAGTGTATATAGGGTGTACAAGTATTCTCTAAGTATACAAGATCATCTAATCATGTTAAGAAATCATTACAATCGAAGAAAATATCAAAAACGGACAAAAACGGACAGAAACGGGCAAAAACAGACTAAAACAGCATAAAACGGCATACCGGCGGTATACTGCGGCATACCGGCGGTATACCGGCCTAAAGACAGAAGGTTTCTGGTGCGAAAAACGGCATACCGGCGGTATACCGCGGCATACCGGCGGTATACCGGTTTTTCAAACAGCAACAAATTCCAGATTTTTGCTAAAACTTGTTTCGGCCATAAAAACTTCGTTTTAAATCGAAATTCGGACTTTCAAAAGTCAAAATTGAATAGAATTGAATTTCCTACAACATGGAAGTATTAGTTTTCTCAAATCAAAACATTTGATAGATCAATACCTCAAAATACTCCCAAACAGAGGTTCTCGGGACACCGAAACGGGTTCCGATTGCCACCAAACTTAAAATCCATGATATACAAACTATGTGAGGGCCTCATATATGTATATATGACTAAGATCCATGATGGTAACACTAGTATCACTCTTGATACCAAGTTTTCTACTAAGTCCATATTGGGTTTTAACAGAAAATCAAAACCTTGCTTAAACAAATTTTAGAAACATGCATATATATGAGAATCATAAGGAAAACATATTTAACAAAATGAGTTTGGAAAAATTCTAAGCATTTAATACCAAGGGAAACAAAAATGACAACAAAACCATATGGTTCATGGATTTGGCAAGATGTACTTGCCTAGGTTAAGCTCCAAGCCTAATCTTCTACTCCTCCTCCTAGGGGGGTTAGACACCACACCCAAGGCCTCAAGGCCAAGCTCTTGGTAAGCTCCAAGGGGGAGAGAAGGGAAGAAGAAATGAAGAGAGAGTGAAAAGAATGAAAAGAGAGAGGAGAGAGAAAGTAAAATGGTATATATAGAAGGGGGAATTAATCTTAACCGTCGGATCGTGATCCATGTCAAAATCTAAGTCAATCCTAACCATCAAAACAAAACCAAATATCCAATGGATAATAGGGTGCATCTACACTATTCATGAAAAATATCTAAACACTATTCATCAAAATATCCAAAACACTATTCATCAAAATATCGGAAACACTATTCATGAAAATATCTGAAATCGAAAATATCTTAAATGTGGAAAATCTGTCTAGACGGTATGCCGTCGGTATACTCCGGTATACTAGCGGCATGCCGGCCAAGGGAAAATCTATAAGTTAGGAAAAATTTTAAAGCATTACAAAAATCAAGAAAATACGGAATACACTACAAAATACGTATCCGTATATAAATACCGATACTGTGAGACGAGTCTCACATATGCCCACTGCATTTTGTACACCACAGACCGATCACGTACCTGCTACAGTTTTAAACATTACATATACATCTGTCTCTATGACATATGTATCCTTGCCATGATAGATTATGATGACATGATTGTGATACGACATGAGATAGATGCCATGTTCCTTATGTTTCTATGATACTATGATCCCAGTTGTACCATGACGACATGTTTCCAGTATTTCCTGTTTTATAGACTCATCACACCATGATCCTTGTTGTACATCTCTTTCATTATATGTTCAGTACTTT
This sequence comes from Iris pallida, assembly GCA_029216955.1. Lineage (NCBI taxonomy): Eukaryota > Viridiplantae > Streptophyta > Magnoliopsida > Asparagales > Iridaceae > Iris > Iris pallida. Next base: position 2,874,031 of record JANAVB010025600.1, read on the forward strand.
AGTTGTAGAGGTTGTACTTGCTCCCGTCCTGACAGGATAACGTTGTAGGTATACTTACCGGGGAGGAGTTGCTCTGTGATTCGTATTATGGAGTTACTGCCGAGGACCCGACTCTGCTTTACGAGGATGTTCCTGCGGGGAGACTCGTCTAGTTTGCTTAGCTGCTTGGGATACTTAGTGTAGTCATGTATTAGACTACGTATTTTGTAACTGGACATGTATCCAGTTTTACATTTATTTTACTTGTACTTGGACGTTCACTATATGAGATGACTTTTGTGTTTGGAGCATTTATGATTCTTCTTCACTTATAGAACTGTTAGCACATTTAGTCTTATCTTGTTATCGCTAGAACAGCTTACTGCGCTTTATCTTAAGCGTAGGCTGGACATGGCTCGGCCCGGCCCAACAATTTGGGTAACGGGTCGTGACATGTTTTTTTGGTGGCCCACGCAGGTCCTGACTAAATTGTTTGGTTACGTTATTGTACCAAACATGCCTGCAATTAGGAACTTAAGGTAATTAGACAACATTAGGAAATACGCTTAGAACACCTAGAGGAATGCTAGGATTGCAACATAGGAAATACATCACATATTTGCTATTATAATTAGATTTTCTTGCATATGATTGCTTGCTTCAAACAAGTCCTTATAAGTCTTTTTATGTGTAATTTAGATGGTGCTTACTCGTTCATCCCAGTATGTTACCCCCGAGAATGGGGCCCTCCATATCCAGTCAGCTGACCAGTTGACTGATACACCTCCACCTACCACATTCCCCCACTCCACAGATCCACAGACCCAGATACCACCTTCCACATCCCAGGCCCAGCAGGACCCGATACTTCCACCACCCCCTATCACTATACCCACCCAGGCTTCCGTCACACTCGACGGGACCCAGCTGCTCACACTGATCCAGGGGTTCCTAACAACCCATCAGGAGCAGACTACCCTACTTTACCAGAGCCTAGAATTGGTCCGGAGCATTGAGGAGCGTCTTCTGTCTAGCAAGAGGCCGGCTTCTGTACACCATAAGGGACCGTCCAAGCGTCAGGCTTTCCAGCAGAGAGCACCGACGCCACCCCCGCAGACTTACCATCCCCCTACACCACATCGTCAGACCCCGCCGGTTAGAGCCCCGGGACCCCGACAGCAGCAGAAAGGAGCTTTTTGTGTATACTGCAAGAAGCAAGGCCATGACTTTCTCGTCTGCAGGAAGAGATTGGGTCAGTGTTTAGCTTGTGGGTCTGCCATCCATCAGATTCGGGACTGCCCGGTAGCCAAGGGACCCTAGGGGAAGACTTATAGCCTAGTCCTTGAGCCGGAGCCGGAACAGGTTTCGGGAGGTTAGTTTTGATCGTAGCCTTAGTCATTTTGTTGCATTGCTTGCTATGTTAGAATATTGTAGGTCTTCAATCCTTGTGAATTTCGAGGACGAAATTTTTCAAGGAGGGAAGATTTATAAGCCCCTGATTTTCAAAATTTTTTAAACTAGTATTAATTAATTATTAAATGTCATTATTGGTTTTAAAAATAATTTAATATGATTTTAGGAATTTTCTAGAATTTTTAAATGAATTTTTAATGAGTTTTAAATACAAAAAATATCATTTTGTAATTTATTTAAATGTTTTAATATCAAATTACAATTATTAGAATTGTTTTAATACTGTTTTGTAATTATTAGATTTGTTAATATATTGATTTGCAAATATTATTTTGCATTCTATTGCTAATAATTCTATTTTGCAAAATTCTATTTCCTAAGGGCTTTTGTGCTAAACTACCTAACCCCCCCCCGTCACTCTCTCTCTCCTCACCCACTCTCGTTGACTCACCGCGACGACCGACGACTGCCCCGACCGACCCACGCCGCTGCCCCCGCCTTTCCCGGCTGCCCCCACCGCCATCAAACTCCTATAAAAGATCCCCTCACCCCCCTCGACCAGACCCTAACCCTAAACACTCCCCACGACCACCGACGACTCCCCCTTCTTCCCCAAAATACTTCGCCGGAACCCTAACTCCGACGAAGCTCGATCTCGCCATCCCGACACCCTCATCCACCACCACCACCACCCACAGCTTCGTCCCGACGAGACGCGTCCAGCGCCACCGAAGCGCCGCGACGCCAACGCCTCCACCGCCGTCCAGCTCGTTCGAAACCCCCTTCCCAAATCGGACACGTGAGTAGCGGTGCCCTTTCGCGTCATACGTATCTCGTGTTGTGTCTATGCTGTTCGCCGTGTCCTGGCGAACACAAGCGTGGACCTGGACACGTGAAATTCGTGTCGTGCGTGTCGAATCGACCCAGACACGTTAATACCTGTGTCCCTAACTGTCAGGACACAGGACTGTGTTATTATATTTTTTTTTTATCATTTAAATCACTTAAAACCAAATAAAATCTATCTAAGTCCTAACTCTAACAAAGCTAACGGGCTGACCCCCTGGCCAGCCCGACTTGACCTAAAACACCCCCCCACAGCGCAGGCTCGAGTTCGAGCCCCTGCTGCTGTTTCCTTTTTCTTTTCTTTTCTATTTTCTTTTCTTTTTCTTTTTTTGTTTTATATATATATATATATGTATATATATATATTAGTATATATATATATATATACTGTATTTTAACAGTATTTAAAATATATAGGTATATATTTTATAGTTAGTAAAATTTTATATATATATATTTTCCTATGTATATATATATTATATATATATACACTATATTATTAGGTGTATTCTTATATATATATATATATTTGTACATATATATATATATACTTTATAAATTAAGTATTTTCCTTATATAACTATATACATCCTTTTAGCATAGGTATGTATATATTCTTTTGTATAAATTTGCCTTATTAAAATAATAATATTATTTTGACTATTTTCAAATTGTATTTTTATTGTATTTAAATTACTGCAACCATTTGGTGTCCAAGCCTAGCATGGGTATTTGGGCTCAAATGTGTTTTCACACATTCAAGACCTGTACAAGTCATATTGGACTTGATTCATGGCCTTGGGTCCTGTATTTGAACTTTGGTTCAAATTATATACATGGACAAAATACGCAGATAATTAATTATTGTGTGCATTACTGTTTTTGATTTTCTAAAAATACTTAAAGTATTGCTAAAATTATGGAAAAATAGTTTTTAGATACTTTGTTAAGTTAGCTAATTTAGTATAATTTTTGTAGTATTTAATTTACTGTTTTGCCACTAGGTTGGCATATGAAACCAAAACTCATTTTCTGTATACTTAGGAAAACTGATTTTTTATAAAATATTTGTACTGGTTAATAAATTCCAGAAAAATTATAATAAATTTCTATGATTGACAAGGATCACTTTAGTACTTTACTTTAAGAAAAACTAGGCTTTTTGTCTACTTCAAAAATTGTTAGAACACAATGATCTTTTGATTTATTTATTGATTAATTACGACTTGTAGCTTTTTGTGTTATTTAGAGTTTTAGTCGTATTGAACCCCATCCCTCACTAGTGTAAAGACCCTAGAAAGTTAGTTAAAATAGTGTGTCACCTCACATTGGTCTCCTATGCCCAAAGTCATCATTTTGGCTAGGTGCCCAGTCACAAGTCATGTCGCACCAATTAGTGTCCTAGTGTTTTAGCTTAGTGTAAAAGCTAAGTTTATGTATGTATTTCTACAGTGACGAGTTACCGGACATCCATAGCACTTTTATCGCAGCTTGTTTTGCTAGAGGCAAGTACATCTACAAACTCATTTACTGTCTTTTAATACTAGAACATGTATTAACCATGTTAAATGCTGATCCTTGGGGTAGCAAGTTAAAACGTCACATGTTGTACTTTCCATTACTACCATGCTTAGAACAGTCTTGATGTATCTCTCATATGATTAGAATATGGGTTATGGGGAAACTGATAGTATTGTACGTGATCATGACCCCCCCTATAGTAGCGAGCTTGGTCGCATTTTATATGCATACCTTGTTCGTAGGCCAATACTGCTCTATTTGTACGTTGTACATCTATCGCTTGAGTCTTGTACGGAACGTACATTATATACATATGCCCACTGCATTTTGTACACCACAGACCGATCACGTACCTGCTACAGTTTTAAACATTACATATACATCTGTCTCTATGACATATGTATCCTTGCCATGATAGATTATGATGACATGATTGTGATACGACATGAGATAGATGCCATGTTCCTTATGTTACTATGATACTATGATCCTAGTTGTACCATGACGACATGTTTCCAGTATTTCCTGTTTTATAGACTCATCACACAATGATCCTTGTTGTACATCTCTTTCATTATATGTTCAGTACTTTAGTTGTAGAGGTTGTACTTGCTCCCGTCCTGACAGGATAACGTTGTAGGTATACTTACCGAGGAGGAGTTGCTCTGTGATTCGTATTATAGAGTTACTGCCGAGGACCCGACTCTGCTTTACGAGGATGTTCCTGCGGGAAGACTCGTCTAGTTTGCTTAGCTGCTTGGGATACTTAGTGTAGTCATGTATTAGACTACGTATTTTGTAACTGGACATGTATCCAGTTTTACATTTCAGTTTACTTGTACTTGTACGTTCACTATATGAGATGACTTTTGTGTTTGGAGCATTTATGATTCTTCTTCACTTATAGAACTGTTAGCACATTTAGTCTTATCTTGTTATCACTAGAACAGCTTACTGCGCTTTATCTTAAGCGTAGGCTGGACATGGCTCGGCCCGGCCCAACAATTTGGGTAACGGGTCGTGACAGCTAACCACCCCTCCTATAGGCATCCTTTATAATATAGAATTTGATGTAACTGCTATGGCACCCTAAATGGGTGGAAGATTATTGATGACTGTAAGATTGTATTGGGGGGGGGGGACGGGCTCTTTGCGGGGAGACTTGGGATCGAGCCCCCCTCCCGCACAAGCCGGCTGGGTGGCAATGGCCACAGGCTTGTGCGCGGATGACCGGACAACCATATATATATATATATATAGTTGTATGGCTTTTTATATGATCCATTAATAAAATTGATATTGTTGATTTGTTGTATTATATCACAGGCTAGGATTTTAAATTCTAAAACTTTGACGAGATTCGAGCTGTACACGTTCCAGAAGGGAACAACAGACTCTGTACAACCATCCTCATCGTCAAGTCAAGGAAATGGTACCAGTGATAGGAGTTTAGAAGTCTACCACATGATACAGGCAAAGTTTGTCCGCGACCTGCTGTTGCCGGAATCATCCGTACGATCTTGTCAGCTGCAAGAAGCAAAAGGAAAGGCAGGAGAAACCACATAGAGAACTCTCAACGAACCACATGGAGATGGAGTGTCGTGTAGCAAGATTCCCTTGGATGGTTTGATTTTCCATTATGGTCCAGGAGTGATATCGAGAAGTGTCAAGAAAGAAGTTTGTCAAAATTCTCCACTCGGCAAAGCACAATAGCCTTAGGAACATTGGCATCAAGTCTATTCAAAACAAAGTTTATGTTTGCCATTTGCTTTGCTAAATATCAATGTTTCTGCCCTTTGCTTTGCAAGTGGGAAATTATTTAGACGGGTAGCATCCTAAAAAAAGAATTTTTTAGCTAAAAAACCAAAAGAAAAAAGAAAAAAAAGAAGGTAAAAAAGAAGTCTTTTCTTTGGGAAGACTCGTGCTTCCACATACAGAACCTTTTCTCGTCCTTCATGTAAGTATTTTGAAAAGTCTGGTCATTATGCTACCGCATGTTATACTTGTTTATGGTCAAGTATGGTCATTATGCTACCACCTGTTATACTTGTCAGCGGTCAGTTTGATTTGCTCTCATTGCCAGAAGCCTGGACACTCCATGTATAATTGTTTTCTGCTTCACCCACATTTAAAATATTAATTTTCAAACGGATAAAGACAAAGGCTTTCTCCTCGACTCGCTCTCCGGTACCCCAGGTTGACATTGTTGATAGTACACAGACATTAATAGATATTCAACACCATTTTACTCAGTTAGAGCTTCAGCTCCGGATCCAGCGCCACCTAGTCTTTGCTGGCTCCTCTGTATTTGCCTCTACTGGTGTGTCTACTTCTTCAATATTAGACTCTGGTACTTCTCATCATATGACTTCTGACATTAGTCTCTTATCAAGTATTGCACCTTTATCACCCCACTTTCTCTCTTTACATACCGCTGATGGTTCTCAGTTGGTCATTACTCAATATGGTTCCATTATTTTTGACACTTTGATTCTTCATTTACATGCTTCACATCTTACATTGAACCTCATATCAGTTAGTAGCCTTTGTGAGAGTAGATTTATTGTTTCTTTTGATTTTCCTACATATTATGTGAAGGGATTCTCGTATAGGCCAGACGATTGGTCTTGCTCGTAGAAAGGTACGGTTTTACCACTTAGAGTTTCTTTATCTTCCATCAACTCGACCTTTGAGTTCTAGTCATGCTGCTATCGTCACGTCTGATGCTGATATGTGGCACAGACGCTTAGGTCATATTTCAGAACCTCGTCTAAAGACTTTATTCTATAGTGGAGCTCTTGGACATGGTTCTTTCTCTTCTCTATCCACATGTACATACTGTAAGTTGGAAGAACACATAGCCCTACATTTTCCTAAGAGTTTATCTAAATCTAGTAGTATTTTTGAATTAGTTCATTATGACATGTGGTGACATGTTCTTATCCTATCTATGAGTGATTTTCTCTATTATATGAGCTTTATTGATGATCACACTCGTTATACTTGGGTCTATCTTATTTGTCACTGTTCTGATCTCCCTACCATTTATAAGATATTTACTACTATGATTAACACTCAATTCAATGCAAGGATTAAAACTTTTTTTTTCTGATTGTGCTCACGACACCCATTTTCAGCAGTCCTGCGCATATACTCATAAACAGAATGGGGTAGCCGAGCGCAAACATTGTCATATTCTTGAGACTGCTCGAGCTATCTTGTTATCTTCTTTTGTTCCTCAAAAGTTCTAGGTAGAGGTCATTCTTACCTCTGTTTATCTTATCAATATCATTCATTCCTCTATTTTGTCTGGTCGAATACCTCACGAGAATTTTTTTATGTCCTCCTGATTACAATATGCTTCAGACTTTTGGGTGCAATACTTATTTTGTACTTATTTATGAGATTGAACGTACAAAGCTGACAGTCTGATCAACCAAGTGTGTCTTATTTAGTTTTAGTTCTGAGCATAAGTGATACCGTTGTTATGATCCCTTGGCTCGTCATCTTCGTCTAACTTGTCATGTCACATTCCTCGAGGGCCTTCATTATTTTACTGTCCCACATCTAGATATGCATTTTTTATTACCCTAGCTCCGACGTCTTGTATTTTCATTGATCCTACTCCTTTGCTTTCCTCTCATAGTATATCTCCTTCTATGATGCCTCCGTTACTGCCTCATAAGGATCCTCCAAGTATTTCACCAGCCTCAGCTACACAATCATTTCTACCCTCTACGACTCCACCACAATCTCTCCGCCAGTCCCAACATACTCATCAACCTCCTGTTCCTTTTACTCCCGATTGTTTTGGTCTACTAGACAAGTTTGGTTTTGCTACATAAGACTCCTATTTCCACAATTCTATTCTTTTTCTTATTAGTATTATATTACAAGAAAGCCCAGTTCTTATAAAGGGACTGATCAGTACCATGAGTGGCAAGAGACTATGGCAGTAAAGTATCAAGTATTTCAACAGATATATACTTGGAATGTCATTTTGCTCTGAAACAGGGTCCAACATGTTAATTGCAATTAGGTCTTTAAGGTCAATTATTGACATGATGGATCTAATGAGCGACATAAGGCTCGCCTTGTTGCCCGAGGTTTTACAGTTCGTACATTACTAGTTGTTGCTACCGCTCATTAGTGGCACTCTATCAGATGTATGTGAAGAATGCATTTCTAGACGGTTCTTTATTCGAAGTTGTCTATATGCATCCTCCTCTAGGTCTCTTTACTCCGTCGGGACATGTTTGTCGTCTTCATCATGCTATCTATGGTTGTCATGACCCGCACCCACTGTGAGGGTACGAGAACGTAACAACGCCCAGCCTACGCCGCAGTGTCGGCGGTAGAACGCTATCCTAGTTCAATCATCTAACAATATAAAGGTACCTGTACAGTATATACACTCTGAATGGAGGTGACATAACAATATACAGTCTCAATCACATCTAAGGAAGAATGATAAAAATAAAAGATAGATAGATACTGGAATAAAAGATCCACAAGATACAATCAGAGAGAAAGAGTCTAAGTGTCTACTGCCATACAAACTGAACATCCAACTCAATACAAGTCTCTAATACTGAAAATGAAAGAATATATACAATCAGATCTCAGAAGACAGAAATAGTAAAACCTAGACTAGGGAGCCTCAGTCTCTAAGCTAGTGGATCAGGCTGGAAATCTGGGTCACACATGTCATCTACAGCTGTCCCATAGTAGGTGTCTATGCAGGCCTCCTCCTCATCCTCTGTAATATTTTCAACAGGTCCAGTCAGGAGGGAGCGAGCACAAAACATCTCACGCAGTTCATATCGAGTTAGGAAATATAAAGCATGCAATAGAGTAAAGTACATGAAACGCTGAAAGAAGAAGATATATAAAAACAGTAGAGATTTGATAACAGAAAATATCTAAATATGATAAGTAAGAACTGTAAGGAACATGTGATTTTAGAGTACAATCTGGTTATGTAAACGGGCTAGGAAAATGCAATGGTAACTCCATTGTACGTGGGTGTACAATAGACATATACAATAGTTATACAATATTGTACAATAGGATTTGAGTACATAACCAATTCTACTCCCCCTCCCCAATCAATACACAAGGATCTACTCCAGTTACGTTATCTTATACAATAGTGTACAATGTTATACAATGGATGTACAATGTTATACAATAGTGTACAATGGTCTATCCCTGGGGCTCATGTAATAATGAGAGTACAATATGCACAATGAGTATACAAGGATATGGGTATTCAATAAATACAATATGGAAGTGAAACGAACAACACAATACGTATTTAGTGAATACAAGGAGATGACATCTCAAAAGAAGATCCATATAGTACCAATTCGTGATAACAGTCGTGTCAGCATCAAGTACAGTAATCTAGAGCAAGAATGTAAATCCATACAAGTATGAAACGGTCAGAGAATGTACTTGCCTGTAACTGAGTGTTTGAAGAGAATATACTGTCCAAGGAGGGGTGTCTGTCTCCTATAGAACAGTACAAGTCACAACAAGTCTAAAATGATAAAATGAAGCTCTACTATACATTCTACATGAAACTAGGTCAATCTAGGCCAAAGTCAACTCTTGGTCATCTTTGGAAGTCAAACTAGGTCAACTAGGTCTAACCAAGTCTAAACTAGGCTATCAAGCCTAAACTAGTCTATACTAGGCTACATTAGCCTATACTAGGCCTAACTAGTCCAAACCAATCTAAACTAGGCTAAACTGGCTATGCTAGTATACTAAGTCATTACGACTCACACCACACAAGTCAAACCAACCATCACATTCAATATTATACATAAGAGAAAGGAAGCTAACATGTCAAGCGATGTGTGTGTGTGAACATGGAGGTGTACATGAAAAGAGAAATCAACACTAGTTCCTATATCTTGTACTCACATACATACACACATATATAAGAATACACATGTATAGTTCACACACAATTGTATGTATATGATACTTATATCTATATATGCTAACATGACCCATACACCCAATGCCAATATCTATATTGATACCTATATGACACACAAACTATATTATATATATATTACCTATTTAGCAATAATCACATAGAAAATAGGATATAGATAGAGAGGGTAAGTTACATTACATATATACTTGCATTAGGGAAACTAGAAATATATATGTAGAGAGAGAGACAAAGACTGTGTGTGTGTATAGAGGGTAAAATAAAACAGTGTTCAGCAGTGTGTGTATCAGTGAGTGTGTGAGCAAAATATGTGTGTGTGTGTGTGACTTGAGACATAGGATCACTTCTCAATTTGAAGGGTTTAGAGGCTGCTTAAGGCTGTCCTTAAATGGACTGATATATAGGGACTAATTTTGGGACTGTCATCTAGGCTTGTGTGTGTGTGTAAAGAGTGTGCATATGAGTCCATAGGAGGGTGTACCTGTGACAGTGTGTGCAAGAATTTAATGAGTGCAGTGAAGAGTGTCTCAAGGAGAAGTGTATGTGTGTGTACTGGTGTGTGTGATGAAGCAAAATGCAGGAATTCAAAGTGTTTTCAGGCAGTAAAAATCAGTGAAAGAAAAGGGAAGCATGCGTGTGTATACTTGTGTTCACAGGAAGACAAATTCAGGAAAATAACTCAGTGAAGAAAAGGCAGTGGGTGAATACACTAAATGAAGGAAAACAGTGAATGAAGAAAGAAAGAAAAAGGCAATTCATCATCAAGTCTAAACTAGAAATTGTTCACATATAATCTCAGGTTTACATAGCAACCCAATCTCAGGTTTTTGAAGAAAACCCAAACAGTGTAATCTCAGGTTTTTGACAATAAACCAAAACCAAATCCCAGTTTGAACAGTCTACTATTATCCAGTTTTTCAGTCCTAGACTTCATTTCCAGGTTTGTGAACCCAAAACAGTCCTAAATCAAACCAAAATCGATACACATATAGGAATCACATAGGGGAACATACTAGAGCTTTAATTACATGAAATTAACATCATAGATTAGGTTAAAATCGAAGCTAAAACTCATACTAAAAATCTGGAAAAATAGGAAAATAGTGAACTGTTTTACAGTTTCAGTAAACATACGGAAAACGAGATTTGATCAACAAAACTAAGCTAAAATGCTAAACTAAAGGTTGGTAATGTGAATACAAAATGTGCACGTGTCCCATAACAAGTTTGTGTCCACCCAAGTGGACACAAACGTGTCCATTCGAAACAAATACGAAAACAGTGTACAAACAGGCCACTACTCGTGCACGTGTTCACTGTGTTCGTGGACACGATACGACACGAACTAAGATACGTGCTCGTGCACACGTGTACGCCCACACTAGGGCTACACACTCGTGTCAACACGAGGTGTCCACGTGAGGCGTGTCGCGTGTACGAGACACGTATCAGACGCGTGTTCTGTGCGCCTCAGTCTCAGTGTACGACCCGTGCAGCCTCGTTTTCGTGTCTGACACGAAACGAGGTGTCGTGAGACTTTGGGGGAGTGTACGCAGACACTGCCCCCGTGTCCATGCCAATTTTGGCGTGTCCACGTGCTGTGTGCAGGGCACACGAGACACGTGGTAGTAGGGGAGCCAACTGCGCTCGCGCGCGTGCGTGCACCCGTGTATACTTGTGTCCTCCATGTCCCGACACGACACGAAAACTCAAAAAGGACTCCGAAAATCCATAAGCAATCATAAAACTTATTTTTCTATTCAAAAACTTTTCAGAAAAATAATGGAAATGCCCTCAGTGGCATTTCGACAAACACCTACGTCCTACCCCTGATACGTGTCCAAATGGACACAAAACTCATAAAACCCGACACGACACCAATGCAGACACTTAGGGGACCCCTAGGGCTTCCTAACCATGAAGAGAAATCGAAAATCCATGGAGAAATGAGAAGGTTACCTATACTTGAACTTTCAAGAAAACCCCCTTCTCAAGAGCTCTTCTCCTTGATGTCCCAATCCAACAAATCCACAACAAACTGAAATGAAACTTCAATAACAGCAAGAATAGGTGTATTAATACCTAATGGAAGAGATTTGAATGGAAAAGGAAATGGAATAGAGATCTAGGGATTAATGCAATAGGAAACAAACCTTTCCTCAAACTTGAGCTTTCCTGAGAAAGAGGCAACCCTAAATTTTAGGAGGGATTATATAGGGTGTTGTTCCCAATGATGATATGGTGGCTGGCCACTTAGTCTAGGGCTTAGGTTTTAGGAATTTGTCTTGGGCTTTGGGCCTAGTCATTAAACAAATGACTTAAAAATCACAAGTCATGGCTTGTGGTCAAATCTTTCTATTCAAAACTCAATATCCTTAATTGTTTTTTATGGTTAACTTAACTTAACCTAGGATCTCATATCTAGTCAAGTCCAACTTAACTAGGGTTAGGTCACAAAGTCAAGCTAGTCAAAGTCAACCTAGTCAACTATCATTCAAACAATTCCAAAATAAATTCTAAAAATTCCCAAAAATTCAAATAAATCCTAAAATGACCAAAATATTCTCTAGGCTAAAATGTACTAATCAAACATCCTAATCACAATGACTAGGCTCTAGGTCAACAGTCTCTAAGGCTACACTAGTCAATGCACCAAAATCATAAGTCATGATTTAATTAGTTTAAAAATGATTAAAAATTACCAAAAATCATATTATTAATTAAATATCATAATTAAATAAATTAAAATACAAAATTTCAAAATTACCCTCATTTTAGAAAACTGGGTGTTACAAGTCTACCCACCTTAGAAAAATTTTGTCCTCGAAATTAAAATGGTAGTAGTCCTTCTAGGTCAAACATCCCACAATCAGAGTCTCAAACATACCGTCAGATAATCATATGCGTCTGTCCAAAACCATGATACTCAGAATCTCTGTCATGCCAGTGAGCAAGGCTACGATAATCATAGAGTCCTCAACTATGGTACATACCTCTAGAATTGTGGTATTTAAAATTTTCGTATTGCCGCGCGCTTGGCAGCGAAAACCTTAAATTCCCACACCCGAGAAATACATCCATAGTCCGACTATATGTTCTCACTATGCCTGCTAGCATGACCCTAGAGGATTCTAAAATCTCATAATCGAGGCGACCTAGCCCATACGACTTATCTCAGAAGAAAATTAAATCATACTGAAACACCAGATCAAACTTATCAACAATGAAGAAACAGATAGGAATAGATGAAACTGAATTTCAAGATAGGAATTTCGGAATCGAATCAAAAGAACGGAACCTGCAACTAGATCTCCAACGGTCTGAGCATCCTCGGCTGTCATGGCGAAAGCTCGCCCTGACTGGCCTCCCCTGGCCTGCTGCTGATGCTGAACAAACCTTTGCTGCTGAGTCTGCAATGGTGGTCCCCTCTGCTGCCCTGCCGGAGCTCTAGCTCCTGGTATTATCTGAGCCAAAGGTGTCGGGTTCTTGGGACACTCTCTACACTGATGCTCCACTGATCCGCAAAGTAAACACATACCCAGTCTCTTCCTGCAGTCGTCCCACCCATGGCCTTGCTTCTTGCAGAAGTTACACACAGTGTTCTGCTGCTGCCTGGGTGCCTGCTGATACTGCACTTGTCTCTATCCCTGATACTGAACAGGCCTCTGCTGCTGCTGCTGGAAATGGGCCATCGGCTGTTGATACTGCTGCTGAAACTCATGCTGAACGTGCGGCCTCTTGGCCGGTCCTCCGCTGCTGTTGCCCCCAATTGGGTCTCGCCCCCTCTTGAGCCTAAGCTCAAGATCATCCTCCGCCAATAAGGCTCCCGTCAAAATTTCCTCAAAAGTAGCATCTCTGTTCCCCTTGGTCAGGGATTTGACCTCCTTGACCAGACCCTTCCGGAACCTCTGGGCCTTCGCCGTCTCGCTCAACCCCTCAACAAACCTGCCAAGACGGCCAAACTCTCCCGCATACTTCTCTACTGAGAGGCTCCCCTGGACCAAGCTATCAAACTGCGTCTCCAAGGCTCTGACTGCTGAATCTGGGAAGAACTTCTTAAGAAGCCCCAGAACTGCTCCCAAGTATGCCCTGGTACCCCCACCCTGGGGTCCGACTGATACCAGGTGCGAGCAAGATCTCGTATCCGGCTAGCTACTGCCTCGATCTGAAGGTCTGCTGGAATCCTGGCCAAGCGGAAGATCTCCTCCATATGCTCGATCCACTCGTCGGCATACAGGATCCCCTCTGTCCCCATGAAGTCTTTGGGGCTCATCTTTTGAAACTGCTCGATCCCCGGTGTCTTCGGCTGCTGAACCACTAGTCGAGCTGCGGCTGTCGTGACGGCCAACTCCATGTCTCTGTCCTGCCGAGCCTGCTGTCGGTCCATGAACTGCTGGAAATACGCGAACATCTGAGCTGCGTCCACATGTCCTGGAGGCGGTGGCGGCTGGAAAGGATCCTCTGGAATGACTGGGTCCTGCCTTCGAACTGGTGAAGGCATACCCTCAGCTACTGCTGCTGCTGAAGTCCCAATATGAGTAGAGGTGGCAGGAGTTGTAGCCTCCCGACCCTACTGAACTGGCTGAGAGGTAGCAGTCCCCTCTACAGTATCTCCATGAATGGCACGCTGTAATCGCGTCTCCACCATCCTGAAGACAGATTAAACAAACAATTGCTGAGAATGAGTCGAAATAGCAAAGGAGGACAGTTATATTCAAGGAGAACAATATCAGCAAGAACTGAGATGGTATGAATTTGATATAAGTTTTTCCTAGTGTGATTGGGTACCTTTAAAATATCCTAATCCTATTACAGGCTGTAGTGATACTCTAGTTCGAATACCACTACATAAACTCGACCTGCATGGGCCACCACTAAAAACGTGTTACGACCCGCACCCACTGTGAGGGTACGAGAACGTAACAACGCCCATCCTACGCCGCAGTGTCGGCGGTAGAACGTTATCCTAGGTCAATCATCTAACAATATAAAGGTACCTGTACAGTATATACACTCCGAATGGAGGTGACATAACAATATACAGTCTCAATCACATCTAAGGCAGAATGATAAAAATAAAAGATAGATAGATACTGGAATAAAAGATCCACAAGATACAATCAGAGAGAAAGAGTCTAAGTGTCTACTGCCATACAAACTGAACATCCAACTCAATACAAGTCTCTAATACTGAAAATGAAAGAATATATACAATCAGATCTCAGAAGACAGAAATAGTAAAACCTAGACTAGGGAGCCTCAGTCTCTAAGCTAGTGGATCAGGCTGGAAATCTGGGTCACACATGTCATCTACAGCTGTCCCATAGTAGGTGTCTATGCAGGCCTCCTCCTCATCCTCTGTAATATTTTCAACAGGTCCAGTCAGGACGGGAGCGAGCACAAAACATCTCACGCAGTTCATATCGAGTTAGGAAATATAAAGCATGCAATAGAGTAAAGTACATGAAACGCTGAAAGAAGAAGATATATAAAAACAGTAGAGATTTGATAACAGGAAATATCTAAATATGATATGTAAGAACTGTAAGGAACATATGATTTTAGAGTACAATCTGGTTATGTAAACGGGCTAAAAAAATGCAATGGTAACTCTATTATACGTGGGTGTACAATAGACATATATAATAGTTATACAATGTTGTACAATAGGATTTGAGTACATAACCACTTCTACTCCCCCTCTCCAATCAATACACAAGGATCTACTCCAGTTACGTTATCTTATACAATAGTGTACAATATTATACAATGGATGTACAATGTTATACAATAGTGTACAATGGTCTATCCCTGGGGCTCATGTGATAATGAGAGTACAATATGCACAATGAGTATACAAGGATATGGGTATTCAATAAATACAATATGGAAGTGAAACGCACAACATAATATGTATTTAGTGAATACAAGGAGATAACATCTCAAAAGAAGATCCATATAGTACCAATCCGTGATAACAGTCGGGTCAGCATCAAGTACAGTAATCTAGAGCAAGAATGTAAATCCATACAAGTATGAAACAGTCAGAGAAAGTACTCGCCTGTAACTGAGTGTCTGAAGAGAATATACTGTCCGAGGAGGGGTGTCTGTCTCCTATAGAACAGTACAAGTCACAACAAGTCTAAAATGATAAAATAAAGCTCTACTATGCATTCTACATGAAACTAGGTCAATCTAAGCCAAAGTCAACTCTTGGTCAACTCTGGAAGTCAAACTAGGTCAACTAGGTCTAACCAAGTCTAAACTAGGCTATCAAGCCTAAACTAGTCTATACTAGGCTACATTAGCCTATACTAGGCCTAACTAGTCCAAACCAATCTAAACTAGGCTAAACTGGCTATGCTAGTATACTAAGTCATTACGACTCACACCACACAAGTCAAACCAACCATCACATTCAATATTATACATAAGAGAAAGGAAGCTAACATGTAAAGCTATGTGTGTGTGTGAACATGGAGGTGTACATGAAAAGAGAAATCAATACTAGTCCCTATATCTTGTACTCACATACATACACACATATATAAGAATACACATGTATATTTCACACACAATTGTACGTATATGATACTTATATCTATATATGCTAACATGACCCATACACCCAATGCCAATATCTATATTGATACCTATATGACACACAAACTATATTATATATATATTACCTATTTAGCAATAATCACATAGAAAATAGGATATCGATAGAGAGGGTAAGTTACATTACATATATACTTGCATTAGGGAAACTAGAAATATATATGTAGAGAGAGAGACAAAGACTGTGTGTATGTATAGAGGGTAAAATAAAATAGTATTTAGCAGTGTGTGTATCAGTGAGTGTGTGAGCAAAATATTGTAGGTCCTAAAAAATCAAGTTGTATCAATCAACAAAATCAAGAAATCAAGATATACATCATCTTGTTGAATTGCGCAGACAACAGATTGCGCAGCCATCCGATTGCGCATTCTAATTTGCGCACACAACCGATTGCGCAAGCTGACGTGGCAGAAGTCATCATTACTAAATCAAATCAAATCTTTTCTGACAACTGACAGTGCGGATAACAAGGAGTCTGTTCGTTTCCTGCGCCGCACAGTGCTCGAGGACGGCTGACAGCTGGCAGCGCAAACCAATCCTGCGCAGTTTGAGTTTGCGCAAACCATGTATGCGCAATTCAACTCTGCGCACTCCATCAAACGTAACTGTTAAGTTACACGTGGCATTCATGCCATCGATTGGTCATTACATGGCAACTGTTTATGCACGATCATGCGTATTTCTATCAAATCATGCCATGTGTCCATGATAGTCGGCCCACGATCCAGTAACTATCTGCGCAAATCAATGTTGCGCAAACCAATGCTGCGCAAATCATCATGCGCAGTCCAAAATAACTGAAAGTTAGTTATTTCCAGAACTCTATAAATAGAGTTTCAAGTCTTCATTCAAGGGGCAGAGATCAGAGATCAGATATCAAGATCAGAAATCAGAAATCAGAGAGTCCAGGAGTTCTTGCCAAAGTGCTGCTGCATTCTTCCGAGACTTTTGTCTTCAACTTCAGAGGCTTTTGCCTTCAGTTTCCAGAGTTGTTTTCAACTTCAAAGGCTTCGTCTTTACAGTTCACATCGTCCAAGGGATAAAGCAATCGTCATCGAGATTGGATTCCTACAGTTGTAATTTTCCCAGAATTCTTGTAATCTTTATTACAGTTTGTATCAATAAAGTTCTATACTTTTGTTTTTGCAAACAAAATGGCGACTCTGCTGGGGAAAACTTTCTCCTCCGACGAGGAAGTAGCAACTCAATGTGACGTAGCGTCTATCGGAAAGACGCAGAAGACCCTGGTTGTCAAGGTCAACCAGACAGCCTACGAGGCAATGCTCAACTCCAAGACCATTCCCCGTACTGCAGCCACTTCTGCCAAGAGCAAAGTGCGCTCAGTTTGGGTCTCCAAGACTGCTGCACAATCTGGCAGTTTTGCCACCAAAGGTGCTGCACACTCTGTTGCACAATCTGCTGGCCAGTCTGCTGCGCAAACTGCTGTGTCAACTGCTGCACAGTCTGTCTCAGCAACTGCTGCACAATCTGTTGCAGTCAATGCTGCGTAATCTGTTGCAAAAGTTGCACAAGCTACTTCATATGCTGCCTTGTCAAAACAGAAGACTCCTATGACTCTGGCGCAATTGGCAGTAGCTTTTCCTGCGCAAAACAACATTCCAGCAACCAAAGTGCATCCTAAGCACTCTAAAGCAAGGACTCCTACTTCTGTGGCCAGAACCAATGTACCCTCCACTCATGTGCAAATCACTTCTGCGCAAACCAAGAGAAACAGCCCTTTGGCTAGACTCTCTCCTTCTCATAATCAAGAGAAAATATCTGATTCTCCTCTTAAACATCCTGCTGTTCTAGTACAATCTACTGGGGGTAGTTCTTTGGCTATTCCTCCTCCTTCTCAGATCAAAGGAAAAGGCCCGTTGGTCTTTTCTCAAACTTCCTTGTCTCATGACTTAGAAGACAACAGAGGAAAATGCTCTTTAGTTATCCCTTCTTGTCAGAACAAAGGAAAAGGCCCTTTGGTCTTTTCTCAGTCTTCTTCGGTCTTTACTGAAGCAGATCAAATTGAACGTGTTTCAACACCCGTCAGCACAAGATCTCCTACAAACAAAGATTCTTCTTACCTTCATAACAAAGAAACTTGCACTGATCAAAAAGGTATTCTGCCTACCCCAGTAGCAGAATTCCAAGACCTCCCAACTTTCAAAATATCCCGTTCCAAACAAGGAAAACTGTTGGTGTCTCAAACAGAAACCCCTGGGAGTGAATTTGCAGACCTACGAACATATCTTAACAGGACAACTTCGGCAAAACGTAAACAGCCAATGCCGAAGGTCAAGCCTCAAAGACAAATCTCCAGGAACATAAATTCTGATACCTATGCCAATGAGATGAGTACTTCCTTGTATACACAGGGGACAAAACATTTGAAGAATCGAAACCATGTTCCAAATATTGTTAAAGAACACATTCCTCGAACTTTTCCCCGTCCCGGCATAGTTTCTGATCTTCGAGAACATCTCAGACAAAAACGGGATAATGTCTCAACTCCTTCAAATCAACCATCTGATCATCATTGTAATCATAAAGTCATCATCCAATGTTGTTGTCAAACAACAAAGCGATCTATCTTCGATCGTCTGACTTTTGCTAAAACAGAACCAATGTCAGAAGAAGACGAAGTGTTGTACGCTTCTGTCAATATGGCTTCCCGAGACACCGGGGGTAGAAAGTGCTCCAAACATGGTAAGCCTCGCAGACCAAGCCAACGATATTTGGATTTACTCCAAGAATCCTCTGAAGGAGTATTTCAACATACTCGTTCCCACAGCCGAGACACAATCGGTCAAAGGAATCTTCCCCAAGATCCTTCAGCTTATCTTCCTACTTTTCAGTCAGGAGACGAATCTTTCTCTAATTATGATGCATATAGTGAAAGCTCTGAACAAACAGTTTCGTCTACTGTGCCTAGAGAAGTGACGGCATATGTTGTTACTGATGATCCAGATGCTTCAACTTCTGTAAACCAAGAACAGCGGATTGTTGCACTGGAGGACAAATTGAAAACCATGGCTGAAATGGTCGCCAGTATACATTCTATCATTATGGCTCAACATGCTACCCCACCAACTGTACCGGCTGCTATAAACCCTGAAATCATAGCTTCATCGGTGCCTGTCAATACTGGGCTGGGGGTAGTACCTCCTCAGATGCCTCCTGTGCAAGTACAAGTTCAAACTACACCCAGTCAATCAGGTGCTGGGGGTAGTGCTTATAATGCTGTCCCTCCTCCTACCACGGCTCCTTCCTCTTCATCTGAAGATGCTAATGAAGCAGTCAAGCTTTTACGAACTCAGTTTGAAGCTTTCAAAGAGAAAGACAACCTGCAAAGGTTGGGAATCAAACAGCCATATCCCGTCGAATGGAAAGAAGTTCCATTTCCTCCAAAATACAAGATTCCAACAATCGCTCTCTTTGACGGTAGTACCTCACCAAGTCAATTCATCAATCACTTCGAGGTAATGACTGTTCAACTTCAACCAAACGACGCTCTTCTTACGAGAGTGTTCGTCGGTTGTTTAGCCGACGTAGCATATGACTGGTACAGAAGTCTGCCCGATGGTTGTATTACTTCTTTCTCAGGTCTCAAGCAAATCTTTCTAGAACGATTCTATGAGGGATTCAATGACATGACTATGTCAGCCCTAAATAAAATCAAACAGAAACATAACGAGACTGCAGAGAGTTTCATTGAACGTTTTCGTCGAGAAGCCCTGAAAATGCCTCCAGGGACTCCTGCTGCTGTTACCATAGATACTTGTAAGGCAAATCTCTTGCCTATTATCAGTATGTGGACAGGCTCAACTCAGTTTCAAGACTGGCCATCCTTCATTGTTAATGCCAAAGCAGCTGAAGTAAGTGCTGATAAATTCAAACAGTTGGGGGTACAAATGTCTAACCCCGATCGGGATGAACATCAAGCGTCAGGCGGTGGTAATCGCCAAAACAACCGCAAGAACAAAGAGACTCTGAACATTAATCTGAAAAGCAAAGAGTCTTTGGCTGTCAACGTAGCTCAGCCTACGTCCACTTCCACTCCTTCTGCACCACAACCGAGGGAACCTCGTCCTAAGGTAGAGTATTCTTTTGACGAGAATGATGCGGCAAGTATCTTCGATTGTTTACTCAAAAGCAATAAGATC
The DNA here is from genome assembly GCA_029216955.1 of Iris pallida. NCBI lineage: Eukaryota > Viridiplantae > Streptophyta > Magnoliopsida > Asparagales > Iridaceae > Iris > Iris pallida. The sequence goes on from JANAVB010025600.1 coordinate 2,894,540, forward strand.
CAGCTCCCAGACCCAAAGAAACCTGATGAAGTCGGTAAGACCGATCATCCTAAGTACTGTGTTTACCACCGATTCATTGGACATCCTACTAGAGCATGTTATGTGCTCAAGGGCAAGATTCAAGAGCTTGTTAATGCTGGAGTTGTTACTCTGCAACAAGATGAAAAGACTGTCACCGCCAATATGGTTTCAGTTCAGTTCGGTAACTTTCCCCCGCAGATGATACAGCATGGTGTCATTCCTATTCCGAAGACTACTCTTGAGATTGAAAATATTCCTTCTCCACCAAATGAAGGTCTCGTTCCTTTGTCTCTAGACAATGGCGAGGTTATGTGGATTCATCCCGATCTTACTTCAGAGTTCGAGGATTCTTCTTCTTCCAAGAAGAAAAGTCGCTCCAAAGGCAAGACGAAGATTTGCAACATGGTATCTTTTGATCCCATAGTTGACGAAGAAATTCTATTAGGCACCAGATCAGGAAAGCCCTATTTGAAGGATTACTCTGAAACTCAAGAGAATCTTGCTTCTTCTTCTGAACCTACCTCAGCACAACCTGCTCTAGCTGAAGAGAATCCTGCTGCACCTTCACCAGTTGTGATTCCTATTCCTCCTAAGCCAGTGACTGCTGATAAAGGCAAACAACAAGTCCGCTTTGACAAACCTTTGAAGAAATCGTCTCCTACAGGACTTGAGAAGCCTTACAACTTCGATATATTGGCTCAACTAGCCAATACCCCAGCAAAGTTGTCTACCTTTGAACTCTTGCGTCTTTCCAAAGAGACTCGAGAAACCCTCAACGAAGCTCTTATGCAAGCAGAAGCTTGTCTAACCTTTCTCAAAAAGCCCGAAGCAGAATCAGTCTCTTGTAATAGTGTTCAGGAATTCATTCCGAACATAACTTTTACGCAAGATGACATGCTGATGGAAGACAACAGGCATGACCGTCCTCTTTACTATACAGGATATGTCGATTCGATGAAAGTCGATCGTATTCTGATAGATCCAGGGTCTGCTCTTAGTATCATGCCGAAGACAATGCTCGATGCTTTGAAAATTCCTGTGCATAGTCTCTCTACTACAATCACTACCATCCTTGGATTCAATCAAGGAAAGAGTGAACCTTTGGGCAAGATTCGCCTAAAACTTCAAATTGGCAATCTTCGCACAAAAGTTACATTCTACATTATTGACAATTTTGGTTGTTCTTACAACGCTCTATTGGGGAGACCATTCTTACACGAGCACAATGTTGTTCCATCAACCCTTCATCAATGTTTCAAATATGTTGATGACAAAGGCGTAGTTTGTAAGGAGGTTGCGGATCTTTATCCCTTCAAAGGTGTTGAAGCATACTGCAACGACGCTCGAATGTATAAGGATGAATTCATGAAAATCGTGTTAGCATTAGACACTGAAGAAGAACAAGAAGCGACGCCTAAAGACACTCTAATCATACCCGTCAAAGGGCGAGTTTCTCATCCTCAATCTTCCAAGCCACTGGCTATTCACTTATCAGCCCAAAAGAAGTCAATTGATGCTGATCAAGATCAAAGGGAGCTCACCTCTTCTGAGCCACTTGTTATCGATTTACGTCGTAACAAGGACAAAAAGCAGCTCACTTCTTCTGAGCCAATTGTTGTTGATCTCATTCGCAACAAAGAAAAAAAGGAGCTCACTTCCTCTGAGCCACTTGTTATCGACCTCCGTCGTAACAAACCGCCTCCACGTTCTTCTTCTCCCCCTCTTGTAATTAATCTGACTAAGCCTGCTAAGGTCAAAGGTCCTGTTGTAAATACTGATGTACAAATCAATGAAAAAGCACCTACTTTTCAGTATACTGATGTTATTTATCATACTAAATACTATTTAGATATGTTAGATAGCTTCCAATCAATTACAATGGGAGTTGTGCAATCTCTTCATACAGAGGTCTTACTCGAACACTCAGATGATTCATACTTTGTTGTCTCTTCTCGAAAGAGAGGTGAAAGTCCAATAATTTTTATTAAAGGACCAGAACAAAAATTCAGTTATACGGATGACAGTAAACTTAACGACACGGGGCGTATCCAACTCCATCGTTATAGTCAACAATCAAAAGACATCATTCGGAAAATGGGTTATGATTTCAAAAGTGGCTTCAATTACGGTAAGGGTAGACGAACTCCTATTCGTACAACTGTTCCGAAAGGAAAGTCAGACATGTACTATAGCAGGACTAAGAGAGGTCTCGGATATGCTTCTCCTCCATTGTTATCCCCAGCAGTCTCCGACTCCGACAGTGAAGAACGCTCTAACTCATCTGATTCCAGATCTTGGGATTCTGATACTAGCATTGGTGAAGTCCATAGGTTGGTCGTATCATCTAACATGGTCTCCGTTGAACTTCCAGAAGACTATGACGAGAATGTGGAAGAAAATCCTGAAACAGATCCTTGGGCTCAGCATATGGACAATCAATGGGTACTTCGCTTTGAACAACGTGAACCCCCTACTGAAGATCAACTACTTCAAATTGATGTAGGAGAAAGAGATTCACCTCGGCTAATTTTTATTAGCAAAAAAATCTTCCAGAAACAGACAAGGAAGAGTTGATTCTTCTTATTAAAGAATATATTGATGTCTTTGCTTGGAGTTATGAAGACATGCCGGGTTTAGATCCCAAGATTGCTACACATAAATTGAACATTTTGCCTAATGCAAAACCTGTTAAGCAAAAACAGCGACGCTTCAAACAAGAAATGATGGACGCGATCGATGATGAAGTCAAAAAGCTCATTGCTTGTGGCTTCATTCGAGAAGAACAACATCCTGATTGGGTAGCCAATGTCGTCCCAGTTCTGAAGAAAACTGGCAAAGTTCGAGTCTGTATTGACTTCCGGGATCTTAATGAAGCATGTCCAAAAGATGAATTTCCTCTTCCTATTACGGACGTCATGATCGACAATACTTGTGGGTTCGAACGAATATCTTTTATGGATGGATTCTCTGGATACAATCAAATCAAGATGCATCCTGAAGATGAAAAGCATACTTCTTTCCGCACTCCTCGTGGTGTTTATTACTATACGGTGATGCCATTTGGTCTTAAGAATGCTGGTACAACTTACCAACGTGCTATGAGTACTATTTTTAAAGATCATCTTCGCAAAACTGTTGAATGCTATGTTGACGATATTGCTGTCAAAAGTCGTCTAAAGGAAGATCACCTCCAAGACCTGAGAACTATCTTCAATCTCATGCGCCAACATCAACTCAAAATGAATCCCACCAAGTCGTTCTTGGGTGTCTCTAGTGGCAAATTTCTCGGCTTCGTCATTACCTCTAAGGGTATACACGTAGATCCCGAGAAGATCAAAGCCATTCAAGAGATGCGTCCTCCACGCAACTTAAAAGAGCTACGAAGATTCCAAGGTCGACTTGCATACATCAGGCGATTCATTTCGAACTTGTCTGGACGTTGCAGACCATTCACTCAACTAATGAAGAAAGGTGTATCTTTCGTTTGGACTGAAGAATGTCAACAAGCATTCGATGATATCAAGCGATATCTCATGAACCCACCAGTCTTGGTGCCACCTATTTCTGGTATTCCGTTCTTAATGTATGTTCGTGCTATGGATCATTCATTGGGTGCTTTACTTGCCCAAAAGAACAAAGAAGGTCACGAACAGGCCATTTATTATCTTAGCCGTACTATGATTGGTGCTGAACACCGTTATAGTCCAGTTGAAAAAGAATGCTTGGCTCTCATGTTTGCTGTACAAAAGACGAGGCATTATATCATTGGTCAAACTATTCATGTTATATCTCGAGTTAACCCTCTCCGGGTACTTATGAAGAAACCAAGTACACTTAATTCTCGGTTGGCTACATGGGCAATCCTGCTAGCTCAATATGACATGGTGTATGTTCCACAAAAGTCTGTCAAAGGTCAAGCGCTGGCGGACTTTTTAGCGGCTCATCCTGTACCTGAGACATCTAAGCTCTATGACGAAATTCCAGACGAAACATTGGAAGTCAACATGATCTCCGAAGAATTTCCAACCTGGCATTTATTCTTTGATGGTGCATCAAGGATTGGACCAAATGGTGCTGTTGTGGCAGGTGTTGGAGTGGTCCTCGTTTCTCCAGACGGATCAACTATCCAAAGAGCCTACTCTTTAGATGAACCTTGTTCTAACAATGTAGCAGAGTACAATACCTTACTTGTCGGCCTTCAGCTAGCTAAACAACTGAATGTTGAATATCTGGAAGTCTATGGTGATTCTAAATTGGTTGTAAACCAGGTTAGAGGAACCTATGAAGTCCGTCATCAAGACCTGGTGCCTTATCATGAAGCGGCAATCAATATAGCTACATCATTCAAAGCCTTCTTCATTGACTATGTTCGACGAGCTTGCAATACTGAAGCCGATGCTTTGGCCAATCTTGCAGCTGTCTTAGCCATCCCTGTCAAAGGCATCAGGTGGTGGTTATTTCTAACCGAGAACTGTTCTGTATTGAGAACAATCGTAATATTGAATTTAGCAATCTTGCTGAAGTCGAAGTTATTGATGACGATTGGAGAACACCTTTTATCGATTTCGTATTACATGACATACTCCCTGAAGATCCTAAGGAGGCTACAAGCGTTCGACGTCGATCTCTACGATTTTACTACAATCAAACCACCAAAGCACTCTATCGGCGAACTTATGACGGTCTTCTTTTACGCTGTCTCGCTGGTGATGAAGCTAAACAAGTACTGCGTGAAGCTCATGACGGTGTATGTGGAGCACATCAGCCTGGTCCTAAGCTACAGGACCGCATTAGACGCATGGGTTACTACTGGCCCTCTATGGTATCGGATGCCATTGAGTATGCAAGGAAATGTCGAGCCTGTCAAATCCATGCAGACTTTATTCATCAACCATCAGAATTTTTATACCCGACGGCTGCTTCTTGGCCTTTTGAAGCTTGGGGTATGGATATCATAGGGCCCATTAATCCTCCTTCTTCTAGAGGACATCGGTTCATATTGGCGATAACGGACTATTTCTCCAAGTGGGCTGAAGCTATACCACTGACTGAGGTTAAGACTAGCAGTGTCATCAACTTCGTTAAACACCACGTCATCTATAGATTTGGTGTACCCCGAAGAATCATTCATGACAATGGACCTCAGTTCATCAGTCAGAAGTTCACTAGATTCTGCGATGATCATCGGATTGATAATGTTGCTTCAACAGCATACAATCCTGCCGCTAATGGTTTAGCTGAAGCTTTTAACAAAACCATCATTAAACTCCTCAAGAAGTTTGTTTCCACTAACAAACAGAACTGGAGCGAGAAACTTGGCGAATGTCTTTGGGCCTATCGAACTACAGTCCGTAATCCAACAGGCTTTACACCTTTCTCTTTAGTGTATGGCTGTGAAGCCGTTCTTCCTTTAGAGCTGCAAATTCCTTCTTTAAGGATTGCCGTCGCTAACGAGCTTACTACAGAGAACAACGATCTTCTTCGACTTCAAGAGTTAGAAGCGTTAGATGAGAAGCGATTAATGGCTCAACAGCATATTGAGCTATATCAAGCCCGCATCTCAAAGACTTTCAATCGTAAAGTTAAAGTCAGAGCATTTCAGCAAGGAGAACTTGTTCTAGCAGTCAGACGTCCTATGACTATGACTCATATGAGCAAAGGGAAATTCGATGCGAAATGGGAAGGTCCCTATGTTGTAAGCAAAGTCTTCTCAAATGGAGCCTATCAACTTTCAGAGCTCGATGGTCGAATTGCCATGATGCCTATCAATGGCAAATTTCTCAAGAAGTATTATGTATAAATGTAAATGCTTGTAAAATTGTCAAACAGAATCAAGTTCATAAATAAAATGCAAATTTTATTTCATTAGATGATAGTACATAATGTTAAAGGTCACTATCATCTTTCTCTACATTGGGATGAGGCCCACTGCCGTCCTTCTCGAAGACATGATCAGCAAAAGAGCTAAGAACCTCCTTGCTGGAACCCACGAGGAATTTGCAGGCGTCCATCCTCATGGCTTCTTCTTCTTCAGTCCTTCCTGGTTCGAGCAGGAAGTCCAAGATATCCCGTGGCGGCTGGGGTGCAGACGGACCTTCGCCCGCTTTTGCCTCCTTCGGTTGGATTGGATCGGCAGGGCGCTCTTCAGTGCCCTTCTCAACCTTCGGGGCGACCTCGGCTTTCTTAGATGCTTCTCCGGACGACATTTTTATGTTGAAGAGCAGAAGTGTTCATTCCTGTCAGATTTCTGCTATATTTATAGGCAGAAGTTCCTCAAATAAGGAAGCGACGGTTCATCCGTTCATTTATCACATTCATCAGACGGTTCATTCGTTCATTAAAGCCCGACGGTTCATCCGTTCATTTATCATATTCGTTTGACGGTTCATCCGTTCATTTATCACATTCATCAGACGGTTCATCCGTTCATTAAGGCCCGACGGTTCATCCGTTCATTTATCATATTTATTTGACGGTTTACCCGTTCATTGTCATCCATCATTTGACAGTTTACCTGTTCATTCATTTCACATACATTGACGATTCATCATCGTTTATTATCTATATCAGCAACTGGTTATTTTCGACTAAGTTGTCAAGTCGAAATAATAATATTCAATATATTCTGCCACGTCCATATTACCTCTGAGCAGATATAATGAATATAATTATTTTCTTTAAAATCATCAGGAAATATATCATGTCTTGCACCTCTGAATATATTTTCTATATCTAAATAAGATATGCAATAAATAATGGAGCCACAACAAAATGTCTTTTATATCAAAATACGGGACATTACAAAAGTGTAGCTATAGCAATAAAACACAATATAAATCAAGAAGGAGGGACAATCAGATTGTCAATCTGCTGCTTCAATGTCCGCAGCTCTTCTTCATGTGTTGATTCTACTATCTTTCTTGCTTCCTCCATCCCATTTTCTTCATCAAAGATGGGCATATCCACTGTCCTGCGGGTAATTTCAGCACTATGAGTCTCGTCATACTCATTTTTCTCCTGAATTAGGACATTGAGTTGTTCAATCATAAGTCGTTGATTGGCAGTTTCTTCTTCAAATTCCTTCTGAAGGCGAATAATTTCCGCTTTTAATCCAGCAAGCCTCTGTCCTTTGTTCTCAGCTGCCAAAGTAACTGATTCTATCTTTGAGTTGAATTCAGCTGACTTTACAGAATGAGCTTCTAAAAGGTTCTGAAGGTTTATTCTTTCTATATCAGCTTCTTGGGCTAGTCGCTCATATTCAGCTTGCACCAGAGAGTCTATATTCTTCTTCTTGAGTTCTTTATATTTCCTTATGGATACTTCCAACTCATCTAATATATGTTCAAGAAGAATGGCTTGGGCTTCATCTCCTTGGCCTCTTATGGCTTTTATCAAGAAAGAAGTGGGCTTCCTGACCATAATGAAGTCAGCTCCTTCTTTCTCTATTATTTTACGGACAAGAGATCCCAATGACTCAAAGAAACATCTGGTAAATGATTGTACAACTTGCTGATTGATGGCTATGGTTCCAGGAGTCGAAGCTACCCCTGTTGAGGATGGAGTAGTCGGTTGCTCAAACCTTTGCTGCTGAATGATGGGTTCTTTAAATAAGGGAGCCAAAGTAGAGCTGGTTGCTCCTCCTGCTTGTTCTTCTGTAAAAAGTAAAATTATTATTTTACTAATTTGCCAATAAACAAAAAGATCAAATAAAAAAACAGTCTTACCTTGATTTGATCTAACAACAACTGCATCTCCTGCCGGAATAGACTCCCGTTGAACGGAAGTAGCTTCAATTGCGACAGCTTGGCTACTACCTGCTTCAGAACCGCAAGATAAGTGATGGCTACTACTAACAACCACCATCGGGATAGGCACCATGGTGAGGTCCATTGGAGGTGTTGGTAGAGTATCAAGATCTGCAAGAACTACAAATGAAGATATTATATATCAATCTATTTTAAAGAAAGAAGATTGCTAAATCTCGTTTTATACCTTGGGGTTCGGTGGTGGGATTCTCTTTCGGAACGTCTTCACCGGCCGCTTCTTCAGGAGATATTTCTATCTTGACGTCTTCATCAGGATTAACAACCTTTTCTGCGAGCGCCTCCACTTCAATATCCTTTTTAGGATTTGAAGCATCATCGGCAGGTATCAAGAGATATGTGTTCTTCGTTGTTCCCTTCAGGATCCTGTATATACTCATCAACATTTCCAGATGATGAGCTTTCTTCATCCTCTTCTTCTTCCTCTTGTGCTGCATTCCCACTGTCGGTTGCAGTCTGATCTTCTTGCAAGCTATAACTGCAATCGGCCAAAGCTGCTATCATTTCATGCTCTTCTTCTTCACGAAGAGTCTTAGGAGTAGGAGGAAGCTGAGTTGTTTCCGCGACGGGTGAAAGAGGTCGTGTAATATTTTGCTCATCCTCAATGATGTTTTCTCTGAATGTTTCAACTTCAGTTCTGGGGTCGAGATCTCCCCTCTGTTCAGTTTCTTCAAGGGTTTTACTCCCTGATTCAGAAATAGGTGTAGGAGATGACATTATAAATCCTGCTGCAGCATCTACTGAAGTCAGGAGTTGCTTAGAAGAAGAGGCTTCTAAATTTCTTCTGGTGACCAATTTCTTCTTTCTGTGTAGAGGTCTGTCGGGACTCTCTACATTTATTGGTGCTATTTGCTTCTGTACAGAAGTTGGTGTAGTAGCAACTTCTTGATTTGTCTCGGCTAGCTGCCGAGATTGGGATCTTGTAGTCACTTTATCAGAAGAATGCTCCAAGACCAATTTCTTCTTTGCTGCAGGAGCAGGAGGCTCCTCTCTTCTTCTTTTCTTGGCAGGAGATTTTCCCACTCTTAGAGAGATCCGCATTGCTGCGTTTATCTCTTGTTGGAACATCATTTCTCTTGAAGTTTCTAGGGGTTCATCCGCCGGCTCGTTTGCCTCATCATTGGCAGGGATTGATAAAGCTATCCTCCCTTTCCTCAATCTTATCGCAGAAGCAAAACTATCGGCGAGATTAAAGTTCTCGGCAAAAGTATTTGCAGATGTGTAAAATACCGAGTATGTAAAGAGCATCCGAGGCCCTTGAGGAGTGCTCTTTGGTGGCATCGAGAAGGTAGCCTTTGTGTCACGGGCATTGTAGTAGGCCCAAGCTCGGGCCCCGTCAATCAAGAAACCCTTGCCCTGAAGGCAGGTGATTGCATTCCCTACGTGGAACTGATCATACCCAAATTGTCTAGCAAAACGGCTAGGGAGGTATGGTTCCAAAAAGCATTCTTCTTCAAAGCGGTATACTAAGTGAGATGGTCGAATTGTCTTCAACCATTCAAAGGCCACACGGTTTAAGGGCTGCAGTTTTGAATCTACCATGTTGGGTGGCATCTGGTCATGACCGGCCGGGAGAGGGGCGCAACAGAAGTTCCATCCTCTGTTCAAATTTAAAACAAATCTGCACTCACTCAGAGAGGTGTACTTCCATTTACCCTGAGAATATCTGCGCAAGAAGCTGCCATCTACTGGTCCCATACCAGGGTCCATTAAAGTTGGATAGTGGAGGAGTAACCATCCAAAGAGATAAGTGTACGGCATTTCGAGACGGGGGAATTCTTTCTCTCCCTTTGCCTTCAGCATCGAGTCAACATACAAGCGAAGACTCGCATTCAATCTGCAGGTCATTGCCGATAACAAGTCAACCTTATAACCGAAGACTAGCTTGACGGCAGCAAAAAGTACACCGCGATGAAAACGGTCCACTGCACTAGATCCCGGGACCACGAATCGTCTGAGCCAGTGTGTCAGAAACCCTGCTAACTGGGCTTCTTTGGACATGGGTCTGTAACCCATTCTCAAAAAACTCTCCAAAATGTCACCTTTCTTTAAAGGTGGATATTGATAATCATCCTTCATTTCCTTATCATAATGTTTACTTTCTTCCATCATCTTCATGACTTCCGTGTTAATTAAGGGTTTGAAAAAATGAGGGTAACATTTGTCATTTTCCTTGGTTTTCTTCTCTTCAATATGATTTAAGAACAAATATGGCAACCACTTCGAAGAATAGCAAGTGTTGGCCGTAGCACTCTTATAGTACAAAGAGCAAATTTTGTAATGGCATAGCAGTTCTTCAAACACTGCTACCATTTCTGCATTTTCTTTTCTGAGTTTCTCTAACTCGTCATTTGTGGGAACAAACTCCTCATATGGAGCATCCGCCATGGGCAAGTATGAGATGTACTTCATCTCGTGGAGTGCAAACCCCATCTCTCCACCCGGGGTCATGAAGGTTCCTGTTCTGTAATTGTATCGCTCAGCCAAGGCCAAAAACATTTGAGGGTTAGGAGCAAACCCGTATACAGTGGCATGCACTGCTTGAAACAGGTTAATTTGTTGAAGTTTATCTTGGAAGGTTGTCAGAACCCAATTTGCAATGCAATTCCATCGTTTGTAATCTGGATTCACTAATCCAGTCATTCTGATATCCTGTTCAGGGTATCTTCCTTCTTCCTTCGCAAATTCATTTGCGAATATAGGGGTTCTGACGGGCATCAGCATAGAGGAGTTTTCCGGTGGGATGCAGCTGGGTCTTAAACCTCTCAACATAACACTGTATCTGTCAGAAGAGCTGTAAAACATATCTTTCCGTTAACCTTCTTTACAAAGATCTTCCCTGCACGAGCATCCTGGAGAAGGGTGATGTTCCAATCCATTTTCCTTGGGTAGCTCGCATGAGCATACCGTGACAAAGGAAGGCATCGAGCAATTTTAGGAATGAAGAATGATCTGTCTTCCCGGTGGACTACCATCTCCTCCATCATTGGCCTAGGCTGGGAGACTTTTTCAAAGGCGTCACCAAACAAGAATAAGGGTTTCTTGTGGATAACAGCATCTGCTGATTCCAGAGGCTGTCCATTCATCAGACACATTAAAGTTTCGTTGTCCTGAGAAATCAATATTGCCTGACGAGAAGTCGGCAGATCGTACTGAGGATAATGGACGTGAGACAAATCTTCTTTATATTCAGATTCAGACAAAGTTCCCACAAAATGTTCACTAGTTTGGATCTTCATTGGTTTCAACTGCATCAAAAACAGATGAAGATCAGTACAAGTCAAAAATTCTATTTTTCAGACAAGCAAAACAGAAGAGTACACAATCCTCAGATTGCGCTAACATGGATTGCGCAACATTAGTTTGCGCATCATAATAGGGTGCGCAAACCAATCGATTGCGCTGACATTCAGCGCAAACCAATCGATTGTGCTGACATTCAGCGCAAATCAATCGATTGCGCTGACTTTCTGTCAGCACAATTCGATAGATTGCGCAGGATTACAGTCTTCATAAAAATGAAGACTGACTGTTTATGCAACCAAAAACCCTAAAAAGGGTGGCGCAAGTTGAACTCATCTCTAAAAAGAAATGAGTTTCGAAGATCGAAGGAAGTCAAAACACCCTAAAAAGGGGTTTCGATCGGTTTTACTACCTATCAAAGCAGGGTGCGCAGACTCATGTCGAGATGCTCGCCGAGCAACTCTGTCAGAGGATTCGGCCGGAGCTTTTCCTTTCGCAGCGGTGGTGGCGGCAACATTAGATCGTCGGGGCGCCATGGAAGTTGTCGGAGAAAGAAGACAGAAAGGGTTCGGGGATTTTTCCTTCAAAAGCACAAAGGAGACAAAGTAAAAAAAATGAAATGAAGAAGTGGGCTATTTATAGCCTTTGAAATACGAAACGGCTGCCTTGGACTGCGCCTAAGATCGGGGAATACTTCGCTTTGCGCAGACAGCTCATCAACATGCGCAACTTGGTTCAATATTCAAAAATTCAAAGTATTTCGAAATTTTAAATCAAATCAACTTTCGAAAACTTTGAAGGGGGTCTTGTAGGTCCTAAAAAATCAAGTTGTATCAATCAACAAAATCAAGAAATCAAGATATACATCATCTTGTTGAATTGCGCAGACAACAGATTGCGCAGCCATCCGATTGCGCATTCTAATTTGCGCACACAACCGATTGCGCAAGCTGACGTGGCAGAAGTCATCATTACTAAATCAAATCAAATCTTTTCTGACAACTGACAGCGCAGGATAACAAGGAGTCTGTTCGTTTCCTGCGCCGCACAGTGCTCGAGGACGGCTGACAGCTGGCAGCGCAAACCAATCCTGCGCAGTTTGAGTTTGCGCAAACCATGTATGCGCAATTCAACTCTGCGCACTCCATCAAACGTAACTGTTAAGTTACACGTGGCATTCATGCCATCGATTGGTCATTACATGGCAACTGTTTATGCACGATCATGCGCATTTCTATCAAATCATGCCATGTGTCCATGATAGTCGGCCCACGATCCAGTAACTATCTGCGCAAATCAATGTTGCGCAAACCAATGCTGCACAAATCATCATGCGCAGTCCAAAATAACTGAAAGTTAGTTATTTCCAGAACTCTATAAATAGAGTTTCAAGTCTTCATTCAAGGGGCAGAGATCAGAGATCAGATATCAAGATCAGAAATCAGAAATCAGAGAGTCCAGGAGTTCTTGCCAAAGTGCTGCTGCATTCTTCCGAGACTTTTGTCTTCAACTTCAGAGGCTTTTGCCTTCAGTTTCCAGAGTTGTTTTCAACTTCAAAGGCTTCGTCTTTACAGTTCACATCGTCCAAGGGATAAAGCAATCGTCATCGAGATTGGATTCCTACAGTTGTAATTTTCCCAGAATTCTTGTAATCTTTATTACAGTTTGTATCAATAAAGTTCTATACTTTTGTTTTTGCAAACAAATATGTGTGTGTGTGTGACTTGTGTAATGCCTGTTGTTCGTATTACGTATTTGGAATACGTATACGTATTTTATCTTGTATTTGCATATCCCCTTGGTTTGGCTTGGCTTGTTTACTCTCGGTTTGGGTTGGCTTGGTTCGGCCGGCCCACTGCTTGGTTCATCATGGGCCAAGGGTGGAACACCTTAGCCTATGCTTCTCCTTCATTTCCACCACAGCCCCCCTGTTTATTATCTCCACCAACCTTCTCTCTCCTCCATAATTCTCATTTACTTCTCCTTCCCTCACCATTACTCTTCTCCACCAACCAAGAACACCATAGACAAGTGCAACTTGCTTCCACAAGAGAACTCCTTTTGATGGTTTCATTAGCTTCTCCTCATGATTCTAAACCACATTAGAACTTGCCATTTTCCATTATGAGGCTTTAATTGTTGTAGATCTAGAGTTTTGCTATTTTTGGATTTTGATGGTTTTGATCTATTAAACTTCCTTGTTTTCAAGTTTTGATGGTTCCATATTTTAGAGCATCTCATTCTACCCAATTTTGACCTTTGGAAAGTTGGATTCGGACTTGTTTTGACCAAGATATGGACAATTGAAGCTTAGATTCAACTTTAGAGTTCTTGCTGTTCTTGCCATTTGGAGAAGACAGTGAACAGTGAGCTAGCTTTTTAGCTTACGCCACTGAGCTGTACGCTGCTCTTTAGTGAGCGTACGCTGAGCTGTACGCTGCTCTTTAGCGAGCATACGCTGACTTGTGTACGCTGCTCTTTAGCGAGCGTACGCTGACTTGTGTACGCTGCTCTTTAGCGAGCGTACGCTGACTTGTGTACGCTGCTCTTTAGCGAGCGTACGCTGACTTGTGTACGCTGCTCTTTAGCGAGCGTACGCTAGCCTTGATACGCTGCCTGTTGGCAGCGTGTCTTTTCGTACGCTAGCTCGAGCGTACGCAGTCTTGAGCGTATGCTAGCTTGAGCGTACGCTGATCTGTAGCTTGAGCGTGCCCTTGTGTACGCTGACCCTTGCGTACACTTCCCATTGGAAGTGTATGGACCCCTTTGGTACGCTAGCTCGAGCGTACGCAGACCTGAGCGTACGCTAGCCTGAGCGTAGCCTGGCTTGAGCGTAACCTGATTACCCTTGATCTTCTATAGCCCTGTATATTGATATTTTATTAGATATTTAACGTCTATTTTATATCCTTACGCCTTTTGTCCTGAACTTGATAATCACGAATTTACTTGATATGTTTGGAATTGATAATTGAGCATGACGTGATAGTGACCCGTAGTGGTGCACTCTTGACATAGTGACCTGACATGACCTGATAGTGGCCCGTCGTGGCGCACTCCTGACTAGTATACTTGACCTGATAACCTGACTTGTTATATCTTGATAAGCTGTTACGACGGCTGCTTGACATGACATGACCTGTATAATGGCCGGACACCGTTGGTGATTGTGCTTGTATGAATAAACCAGTCCTGTCTTGTATCATGTCTAGGATGGGACTCCTGAGTACCACGGTCAGGAGTACCTACTAAAATGGACTAAGGTTAACAACTAGATTAATACATTAGTCATGAAGAGATTTCCCAGCTACAGGCAATCTCGTTACCTGGGCACGCTTGGGATCTGTAGCCTGCCGTCGAGTAGGGCACATTTCCAGCACACTGTCATGTGTTGCACCCTTCAAACTGCTTAAGGGTACATGCGTTTCCTGGACGATGTACCCACCTGAATTCAACCCTAATCTCTCGACCTGGGTGACCTGGATGGTCTGCAGGGCTTGTGGCTGTGGAATAATCTCACTGCATCTTGTTAGTAATTAGGCTTGTGACAACCCTAGTTAGTTAAAGTATCAAGCCGTAATTCTTGCTTGGCCGTGAAGTGATTGGATGGAGTCTAACCAGTCTAGTCTTGCCCTGATCCTGTTCCAGACTATTGAATAACCAAAATGCTTGTATTTATTTTTTTCCGATAAATGGTGAGAATTCCAAGTTCTGTTCAGACGAAGGGTTACAACCCCGGTCCTTGTTTGGTTTACGGGTTGTAACCTGGCTATCTGAATAGTTCCATGGTTATCTCGTCGTATATCATCCTGATATATTTCCTTTTATTCCAGTCCTTATTTTATTTATATTTATATTCCTGTGCTGATTGCTGGTTTTAGTTCTTAAGTGAAGCCTCCTTTGTGGCACTTGCTCTTTCTGGGGTCTGACCCAGCTGGTTTTGTGTGGCCAGATTTCGGAGCAGCTCCAGAGGATCTATCGACCTTCCAGCCAGATGGTGGCCACTAGACGGAACCCTGGCAACGAGTGGGTTATTTTTGGCTCTTCCACTCTATTGTAAAAATATTCTTTTGAGGCGTTTAGCCGACGAGCACCTGTTTAGCTCGATTGTACTTGCTTACTGTCTGCCTACGGGCTGTAACATGATTGACAAATCCTAGGGTTGATCATGTATGACTAAACTCTTGCTAGTCCTAACATTTTGTAACGACTAGCTTCATGATCAGCTGAATATGTAATATTTGGGACGCCTTATTATTGTATATTTAATGATCATACATCTTGTAACATCTATTTTACTTGCTTGTGATTGAGACACTAGGCTTGTTCATGACCTTAAGAGACTGTTGGCTTGTAGATAAACCCTCATGTATCCTAGACAGCCGTGACCGTATAGCGAGATGGAATCCATTTCAATATACGTAGCTGGCTATGTCTGCCCCCGCTCTCTAGTATTCTGGTTCTGGGACGTGACATGGTTTAAGTGGTGGCCCATGCAGGTCTTGTAAATCAAGATATGTGAGGGTTTATCGAATAGATGTCTCAATCAGTATTCGCCCTTGATCTCTGCTCGTATCTTCTGAATCCCTGGATTCTTGTCCTGATCATATGCTTGTATCGTTGCTCTGTCCTGGTCCTTCCTTATTGTTTCCTATGTCGTCTTCTTCAGCGGCATAGTACCTGACCCGGCCGATCAGCAAGGCGGAGCACCTCCCACGGACCAGCAGCAACCTGGAGATCAAGTCCAGCATTCCGGAGTAGCCTCCAGAGTCGATCCTATTGGAGGAGAGCCTCCAGTTCAGCCAGTTCAGCCTGCCGAGCCTGATGATGGTACTTTGGTAGGACTCGTCAGGACCGTGATAGCTTCCCAAGATCGTAGAGAAGACGCCTTGCAACAGGCAGTGGCGGATGCTTTGACCCGGGGTAGTCGTCAGGGTAACAGCGCGGCCAACAGCTTCAAGCGCTTGAACCCTCCATTCTTCGACGGTAGTGAAGATGCTATCGCAGCAGACGCATGGCTTCAGGACACAGAGGCGATTCTAGAAGCAGCCAGGACCCCAGAGAACGAGAAGGTAGCAGTGGTGCGCCTGCAGTTGTTAGACCTTGCCCGCAGCTGGTAGACAGCGTAGGCCGTTGGATTAGCAGCACCCATTGTTTGGACAGTATTCAGAGAGAGATTCCAGACCAAGTATTTCGATGCCGTGGCTCGGTATGATCTGCAGACGAGGTTTACCAATCTGAAGCAAGGAGGCAGGACGGTCGACGGATATGCGGCCGAGTTTTCCAGACTCAGTCGGTTTGCTCCCACTTTGGTGGCAACCGAGTATGATCCAGCCCAGCGATTCCAGCAAGGGCTTCACCTGGAGATCTTATTGGCAGTTGAGCAGTTTGAGCATCAGACTTTTGATGCAGTCTTGAGAGCAGCCTGGAGGCATGAGTATACCTCCCAGAGGATTGTGGATAGGGTCGGAGGTCGGAAGAGATCCCACGGCCAGATGAATCAGTCTTCAG
Source organism: Iris pallida (assembly GCA_029216955.1). NCBI lineage: Eukaryota > Viridiplantae > Streptophyta > Magnoliopsida > Asparagales > Iridaceae > Iris > Iris pallida. The sequence goes on from JANAVB010025600.1 coordinate 2,911,138, forward strand.
CACCAGCCCCGGCAGCCAGGGCTTTGACTATTGGAGCTCTGAGGCGAGCGGCCTCAGTAACGTCGGTACAGCATTCAACTCCGACGCATCCTCAGCAGCAGAAGCAGAAGCAATCTTCCGCAGTGGGTTGTTCTCATTGTGGGAAGCCAGGCCATGTGGTGGCAGAGTGCCGTAGGGCGCAGAGATTGTGTCTGGCCTGTGGAGCAGCAGACCATAGGGTTGGATCCTGCCCGAACAGGGGTGGCTCATCCTCGTCCAACCTTTCTAGTTCTTCGGCGAGAGGATTCGCACCGGTCCAGCAGCAGCAGTAGCAGTATCCATTGCCGAGGCCCTTGCCGCCTCAGTCCCAGGCATTTCAGCAACAGAGCCCCCAGCAGTATGCACAAGCCCAGGCCTTGAGTCAGAGTAGGCAGCGAGGGTTTCAGCAGAGGGGACCAGCACCCCGAGGGCACGGTCAGGCTATGGTGATGATCATGGAGGAAGAGTTGGCACCAGGTGAGGTAGTGGCAGGTACTATTCTCGTCAACTCCTTTCCAGCTTCAGCTTTATTTGATTCTGGTGCATCGTATTCTTTTATGTCTGCATGATTCGCGACACGGGTAGGATTGGAGCCCGAGTCATTATCAGTAAGGCTTAATATACTTACTGGTAACGGACTTGTGGGAGTAGATAAAGTGTTTTCTTCGTGTCGGATCGTAGTTAGCGGTAGAGAATTCCCCGCTAGATTGATAGAATTCCCGATGGCCGATTATGATGTGGTCCTAGGAATGGATTGGTTGAGGAACCAGTTTGCTAGGATAGATTGCCACCTTGGCAGGGTTGTTTTTAGCATTCCAGGTGAGCTGGAGTTTTTTTTCTCCCGAGGCGAAGTTGAGTCATCTCCTCCAGTATTGCGGATGGCAGTAGCAGCAGTTCCGTTGCCCAGGATAGTCGAGGAGTTTCCAGATGTTTTCCCAGAAGAGCTTCCAGGTATGCCTCCGGAGTGGGAGATCGAGTTTACTATAGACTTGATTCCCGGAACAGTCCCAGTGTCAGAGAGAGTCTACAGGATAGCGCCGTCAGAGTTGGAGATATTGTACAAGATGATTGAAGAACTCAGAACCAAGGGATTCATTCGTGCTAGTGGATCGCCTTGGGGAGCCCCGATTCTTCTTGTGAAAAAGAAGGATGGTACGTCCAGGTTATGTGTTGATTATCGTACCTTGAACTCAGTGACAATCAAGAACAGATACCCTCTTTCGAGGATAGACGACTTGTTTGATCAACTCAAGGGGGCTTCAGTATTCTCGAAGATTGATTTGCGCTCAGGTTATCATCAGATCAGAGTCAGAGAGCAGGACATCCCGAAGACAGCTTTTAGATCGAGATATGGGCATTGGGAGTTCCTTGTTATGCCTTTTGGAGCAACCAATGTACCGGCAGTATTCATGGACCTCATGAATCGCATCTTCATGCCTTACTTGGATCAGTTTATGATTGTGTTCTTGGATGACATTCTGGTCTACAGTAAGAGTGAGGCGGAGCATGAGCATCATCTCCGTATAGTTCTTCAGATCCTCAGAGAGCACCAGTTATATGCCAAGTTTAGTAAATGCGAGTTCTGGCTTGATCGTATTTCGTACTTGGGTCATATCATCACCAGAGGAGGAGTAGAAGTGGATCCCCAGAAGATTGTGGCTATTGAGTCATGGCCAGTGCCCAGCACAGTTGCAGAGGTTCGTAGTTTTCTTGGATTGGCCGGCTACTACCGGCGATTTGTTTCAAATTTTGCTCGAATTTCAGCGCCATTGACCCAGTTGACCCGCAAGGATGCGCAGTTTGCTTGGACAGCGGAGTGTCAGAGTTCTTTTGAGCAATTGAAGCGAGGCCTGATAACAGCTCCTATTCTTACGCTTCCAGATGGGACCGGAGGATTCTCAGTATACTGTGATGCTTCAGGCAGAGGTTTAGGATGTGTTCTGATGCAGCATGGGAAGGTAACAGCTTATGCTTCACGACAACTTCGTGATCATGAGAGGAATTACCCAACCCATGACTTGGAGCTAGCAGCAGTAGTGTTTGCACTTAAGTTGTGGAGGCACTACTTGTATGGAGACAGGGTAGAGATTTTCACCGACCACAAGAGCCTGAAGTATGTTTTCACTCAGAAGGATCTTAACATGCGCCAGAGGAGGTGGTTGGAGCTTCTTATGGATTATGATGTTAACTTGCAGTATCATCCCAGGAAGGCCAACGTCGTTGCAGATGCGTTGAGCAGGAGAGCCGAAGTTTATTTCCTAACAGCGCAACCAGAGCTGTTAGCAGATCTTCAGAAGATGGGTATTAAAGTTGTTCTCCCTTCCAGTGTGGCCTTAATGGCCAGTATGCAAGTTCAGTCCACTATAGTCGAGAGGATCCGGATGGCACAGTCAACAGATTTCAAGCTTCAGCGACTCAGAGCAGAGTGTGAGGCAGGACGAAGACCAGAGTTATGCATTCATGAGGATGGTACACTTCGACATGGTAAGCGTCTTTGTGTACCCAGTGGAGATATCAGACAAGAGATCATGTCGGAAGCGCACAGTTCTCAGTATTCCATCCATCCTGGCGGTACGAAGATGTATCATGATATCCGTCAGCACTTCTGGGGGAATGGCATGAAGCGGAAGATAGCTCGGTTTGTCTCCCGGTGTTTGGTTTGCCAACAAGTCAAGGTCGAACATCAGAGACCGGCTGGACTTCTTCAGCCCTTGCCGATTCCGGCATGGAAATGGGAGCATATAACTGTGGATTTCTTGACTGGATTACCTAGATCCCCAGCTGGTAGAGTTGCTATTTGGGTCATTGTGGACAGGCTTACGAAGGTGGCTCACTTTCTTCCATTCATAGTTGGTCAGTCGACGGCTCAGTTAGCAGAGCTGTACCTCAGGCAGATTGTCAGATTGCACGGTGTGCCAGTCAGTATCACCTCAGACCGAGATTCAAGATTTACATCGCACTTTTGGCGTAGCTTGCAAGAGAGTTTGGGAACTCATCTCCAGTTCAGTTCAGCATATCACCCGCAGACAGATGGACAGTCGGAGCGTACGATCCAGACTCTTGAAGACATGTTGCGGTCTTGCACACTTGACTTCGGTGGTTCATGGGAAGATCATTTGCACCTGGTAGAATTCTCATACAATAATAGTTTCCAGGCCAGTATCCAGATGGCACCGTTCGAGGTACTGTATGGCAGGAAGTGCAGATCTCCGTTAAACTGGGATGATGTTGGAGAGAGGCAGATGCTTGGTCCAGAAATGATTGCTCAGACCGTTGAAGTAGTCAGGCGAGTCAGAGATCACCTTCGAGTTGCCCAAGATCACCAGCGTCATTGGGCAGATTCTCATCGGCGTCCTCTCGAGTTCTCGGTCGGCGATCATGTATTCCTGAGGATTTTGCCTAACCGTGGCGTCATTCGTTTCGGCGTACGGGGAAAGCTTAGTCCTAGGTATATAGGGCCGTTCGACATTCTGGAGCGAGTAGGAGATGTATCCTATCGTCTCGCTCTTCCACCGTCGCTAAGCGAGGTGCATGACGTGTTCCATGTATCCCAATTACGACGGTATATTCCGGACCCGAGCCACATCCTGGATCATTCGGAATTGGTTGTTGGTACCAACCTTTCGTATGAGGAGAGGCCCGTGTCTATATTGGACCGGAGAGAGAAGATCCTCAAGAACATGACTATCAAGTTAGTCCGAGTTGCTTGGGGTCATCACTCTTTGGGGGAGTCAACGTGGAAGCGTGAGGATGATATCCGATCGCGATATCCCGACTTGTTTGACTCGTGAGGTATAATGTCTTTCTTATGCCTCATGCCTTCGATTCCTTGCTTGAATGAGTGTTTGTCTGCCTAGCTATAGCTTACATGTGATTAATGTAGCTTTTCATTGCTCCTCTAGCCTCTTGATTAAATTCTGAGGACGGAATTCTTTTAAGGTGGGTAGAGTTGTAATGCCTGTTGTTCGTATTACGTATTTGGAATACGTATACGTATTTTATCTTGTATTTGCATATCCCCTTGGTTTGGCTTGGCTTGTTTACTCTCGGTTTGGGTTGGCTTGGTTCGGCCGGCCCACTGCTTGGTTCATCATGGGCCAAGGGTGGAACATCTTAGCCTATGCTTCTCCTTCATTTCCACCACAACCCCCCTCTTTATTATCCCCACCAACCTTCTCTCTCCTCCATAATTCTCATTTACTTCTCCTTCCCCCACCATTACTCTTCTCCACCAACCAAGAACACCATAGGCAAGTGCAACTTGCTTCCACAAGAGAACTCCTTTTGATGGTTTCATTAGCTTCTCCTCATGATTCTAAACCACATTAGAACTTGCCATTTTCTATTTTGAGGCTTTAATTATTGTAGATCTAGAGTTTTGCTATTTTCGGATTTTGATGGTTTTGATCTATTAAACTTCCTTGTTTTCAAGTTTTGATGGTTCCATGTTTTAAAGCATCTCATTCTACCCAATTTTGACCTTTGGAAAGTTGGATTCGGACTTATTTTGACCAAGATATGGACAATTGAAGCTTAGATTCAACTTTAGAGTTCTTGCTGTTCTTGCCATTTGGAGAAGACAGTGAACAGTGAGCTAGCTTTTTAGCTTACGCCACTGAGCTGTACGCTGCTCTTTAGCGAGCGTACGTTGAGCTGTATGCTGCTCTTTAGCGAGCGTACGCTGACTTGTGTACGCTGCTCTTTAGCGAGCGTACACTGACTTGTGTACGTTGCTCTTTAGCGAGTGTACGCTGACTTGTGTACGCTGCTCTTTAGCGAGCGTACGCTGACTTGTGTACGCTGCTCTTTAGCGAGCGTATGCTAGCCTTGATACGCTGCCTGTTGGCAGCGTGTCTTTTCGTACGCTAGCTCGAGTGTACGCAGTCTTGAGCGTACGCTGACCTGTAGCTTGAGCGTGCCCTTGTGTACGCTGACCCTTGCGTACGCTTCCCATTGGAAGTGTATGGACCCCTTTTGTACGTTAGCTCGAGCGTACGCAGACCTGAGCGTACGCTAGCCTGAGCGTAGCCTGGCTTGAGCGTAACCTGATTACCTTTGATCTTCTATAGCCCTGTATATTGATATTTTATTAGATATTTAACGTCCATTTTATATCCTTACGCCTTTTGTCCTAAACTTGATAATCACGAATTTACTTGATATGTTTGGAATTGATAATTGAGCATGACGTGATAGTGACCCGTAGTGGTGCACTCCTGACATAGTGACCTGACATGACCTGATAGTGGCCCGTCGTGGCGTACTCCTGACTAGTATACTTGACCTGATAACCTGACATGTTATATCTTGATAAGCTGTTACGACGGCTGCTTGACATGACATAACCTGTATAATGGTCGGACACCGTGGGCGATTGTGCTTGTATGAATAAACCAGTCCTGTCTTGCATCATGTTTAGGATGGGACTCCTGAGTACCACGGTCAGGAGTACCTACTAAAATGGACTAAGGTTAACAACTAGATTAATACATTAGTCATGAAGAGATTTCCCAGCTACAGGCAATCCCGTTACCTGGGCGCGCTTGGGATCTGTAGCCTGCCGTCGAGTAGGGCACATTTTCAGCACACTGTCATGTGTTGCACCCTTCAAACTGCTTAAGGGTACATGCGTTTCCTGGACGATGTACCACCTGAATTCAACCCTAATCTCTCGACCTGGGTGACCTGGATGGTCTGCAGGACTTGTGGCTGTGGAATAATCTTACTGCATCTTGTTAGTAATTAGGCTTGTGACAACCCTAGTTAGTTAAAGTATCAAGCCGTAATTCTTGCTTGGCCGTGAAGTGATTGGATGGAGTCTAACCAGTCTAGTCTTGCCCTGATCCTGTTCTAGACTATTGAATAACCAGAATGCTTGTATTTATTTTTTTCCGATAAATGGTGAGAATTCCAAGTTCTGTTCAGACGAAGGGTTACAACCCCGGTCCTTGTTTGGTTTACGGGTTGTAACCTGGCTATCTGAATAGTTCCATGGTTATCTCGTCGTATATCATCCTGATATATTTCCTTTTATTCCAGTCCTTATTTTATTTATATTTATATTCCTGTGCTGATTGCTGGTTTTAGTTCTTAAGTGAAGCCTTCTTTGTGGCACTTGCTCTTTCTGGGGTCTGACCCAGCTGGTTTTGTGTGGCCAGATTTCGGAGCAGCTCCAGAGGATCTACCGACCTTCCAGCCAGATGGTGGCCACTAGACGGAACCCTGGCAACGAGTGGGTTATTTTTGGCTCTCCCACTCTATTGTAAAAATATTCTTTTGAGGCGTTTAGCCGACGAGCACCTGTTTAGCTCGATTGCACTTACTTACTGTCTGCCTACGGGCTGTAACATGATTGACAAATCCTAGGGTTGATCATGTATGACTAAACTCTTGCTAGTCCTAACATTTTGTAACGACTAGCTTCATGATCAGCTGAATATGTAATATTTGGGACGCCTTATTATTGTATATTTAATGATCATACATCTTGTAACATCTATTTTACTTGCTTGTGATTGAGACACTAGGCTTGTTCATGACCTTAAGAGACTGTTGGCTTGTAGATAAACCCTCATGTATCCTAGACAGCCGTGACCGTATAACGAGATGGAATCCATTTCAATATACGTAGCTGGCTATGTCTGCCCTCGCTCTCCAGTATTCTGGTTCTGGGGCGTGACAACTTGAGACATTGGATTACTTCTCAGTTTGAAGGGTTTAGAGGCTGCTTAAGGCTGTCCTTAAATGGACTGATATATAGGGACTGATTTTGGGACTGTCATCTAGGCTTTTGTGTGTGTAAAGAGTGTGCATATGAGTCCATAGGAGGGTGTACCTGTGACAGTGTATGCAAGAATTTAATGAGTGCAGTGAAGAGTGTCTCAAGGAGAAGTGTATGTGTGTGTACTGGTGTGTGTAATGAAGCAAAATGCAGGAATTCAAAGTGTTTTCAGGCAGTAAAAATCAGTGAAAGAAAAGGGAAGCATGTGTGTGTATACTTGTGTTCACAGGAAGACAAATTCAGGAAAATAACTCAGTGAAGAAAAGGCAGTGGGTGAATACACTAAATGAAGGAAAACAGTGAATGAAGAAAGAAAGAAAAAGGCAATTCATCATCAAGTCTAAACTAGAAATTGTTCACATATAATCTCAGGTTTACATAGCAACCCAATCTCAGGTTTTTGAAGAAAACCCAAACAGTGTAATCTCAGGTTTTTGACAATAAACCAAAACCAAATCCCAGTTTGAACAGTCTACTATTATCCAGTTTTTCAGTCCTAGACTTCATTCCCAGGTTTGTGAACCCAAAACAGTCCTAAATCAAACCAAAATCGATACACATATAGGAATCACATAGGGGAACATACTAGAGCTTTAATTACATGAAATTAACATCATAGATTAGGTTAAAATCGAAGCTAAAACTCATACTAAAAATCTAGAAAAATAGAAAAATAGTGAACTGTTTCACAGTTTCAGTAAACATAGGGAAAACGAGATTTGATCAACAAAACTAAGCTAAAATGCTAAACTAAAGGTTGGTAATGTGAATACAAAATGTGCACGTGTCCCACAACGAGTTTGTGTCCACCCAAGTGGACACAAACGTGTCCATTCGAAACAAATACGAAAACAGTGTACAAACAGGCCACTACTCGTGCACGTGTTCACTGTGTTCGTGGACACGACACGACATGAACTAAGACACGTGCTCGTGCACACGTGTACGCCCACACTAGGGCTACACACTCGTGTCAACACGAGGTGTCCACGTGAGGCGTGTCGCGTGTACGAGACACGTATCAGACGCGTGTTCTGTGCGCCTCAGTCTCAGTGTACGACCCGTGCAGCCTCATTTTCGTGTCCGACACGAAACGAGGTGTCGTGAGACTTTGGGGGAGTGTGCGCAGACACTGCCCCCGTGTCCATGCCAATTTTGGCGTGTCCACGTGCTGTGTGCAGGGCACACGAGACACGTGGTAGCAGGGGAGCCAACTGCGCTCGCGCGCGTGCGTGCACCCGTGTATACTTGTGTCCTCCGTGTCCCAACACGACACGAAAACTCAAAAAAGACTCCGGAAATCCATAAGCAATCATAAAACTTATTTTTCTATTCAAAAACTTTTCAGAAAAACAATGGAAATGCCCTCAGTGGCATTTCGATAAACACCTACGTCCTACCCCTGATACGTGTCCAAATGGACACGAAACTCATGAAACCCGACACGACACCAATGCAGACACTTAGGGGACCCCTAGGGCTTCCTAACCATGAAGAGAAATCGAAAATCCATGGAGAAATGAGAAGGTTACCTATACTTGAACTTTCAAGAAAACCCCCTTCTCAAGAGCTCTTCTCCTTGATGTCCCAATCCAACAAATCCACAACAAACTGAAATGAAACTTCAATAACAGCAAGAATAGGTGTATTAATACCTAATGGAAGAGATTTGAATGGAAAAGGAAATGGAATAGAGATCTAGGGATTAATGCAATAGGAAACAAACCTTTCCTCAAACTTGAGCTTTCCTGAGAAAGAGGCAACCCTAAATTTTAGGAGGGATTATATAGGGTATTGTTCCCAATGATGATATGGTGGCTGGCCACTTAGTCTAGGGCTTAGGTTTTAGGAATTTGTCTTGGGCTTTGGGCCTAGTCATTAAACAAATGACTTAAAAATCACAAGTCATGGCTTGTGGTCAAATCTTTCTATTCAAAACTCAATATCCTTAATTGTTTTTTATGGTTAACTTAACTTAACCTAGGATCTCATATCTAGTCAAGTCCAACTTAACTAGGGTTAGGTCACAAAGTCAAGCTAGTCAAAGTCAACCTAGTCAACCATCATTCAAACAATTCCAAAATAAATTCTAAAAATTCCCAAAAATTCAAATAAATCCTAAAATGACCAAAATATCCTCTATGCTAAAATGTACTAATCAAACATCCTAATCACAATGACTAGGCTCTAGGTCAACAGTCTCTATGGCTACACTAGTCAATGCACCAAAATCATAAGTCATGATTTAATTAGTTTAAAAATGATTAAAAATTACCAAAAATCATATTATTAATTAAATATCATAATTAAATAAATTAAAATACAAAATTTTAAAATTACCCTCATTTTAGAAAACTGGGTGTTACAATGGTCTCAAACAAGCCTCCCGAGGTTGGTTTGAGTGTTTTCGGAGTGCTATTCGCGAAGCAGGTTTTTAATAGTGTTCATAGGATCATTCTTTGTTTGTGCGGTCGTCACCTCAGAGATGATTGCTAATTATTTTACTCTACATGGATGGCATAATTTTAACTGACGATGATTCAACATGGATTACAACAACTCAGAGGTACCTTAATCAAAAGTTTCAAATGAAGGACTTTCACAATCTTCAATATTTTCTTGGACTTGAGATTGCACAAGGTAAGAGAGGGATACTTGTTTCTTAGCCGAATATACTTCAGAGATTATTTCGTCTGCTGGTCTATCGGATAGTCGTAAAATTGATACTTTTTTTGAGCTTCATGTGAAGCTTCATACCAGAGATGGCGAGCCTCTCAAGTATCCTACTCGCTACAGATGGCTAGTGCATCAACTTAGGTATATCTGTTTGACCATGTCAGATATATTTTATGTAATTAGTATTGTTAGCTAATTCGTTTTCGCATCTCGATCAACTTACTATAGTGTCTTACTCCGAATTCTTCAATATCTTCAAGGCTCCATTACGCTCTCATTATTCATGTCTTCTACATCTACTCTGCAGCTTCAAGCATTTTTTGATATAGATTGGGCATGAGATCCGACTACCAGACGATCTACTACAGGATTTTGTTTGTTTCTTGGTGATTGTAACCCCTCTTTTCAATTTTTTAATAAATCATTTATGGTTTTATTTGGTTTAATTATTAAATAGGAAGTCATGGCAAGAGGAAAGGGTAGTTTGGTAATTATAGTTGTAACTAACTCCTAACCACCTCCTTTCTAATTAGGAAAGGGATAAACCTAGCCATAATAGGGTCTAGGTTAATTAGCAGTTTTTGCATAGTTTTGCAATTAAGCTGAATGTTTTTGTAAATAAAACAGTTGTTTCATATCAGTTCAAATCTATAAATAACAGAGTTTCCCTCTGTTATTTTTATTTCTCTGCCATTGTCAAAGCCCTGTCATATTTCCATCTCACTCCACTCTTCTTCTTTCTCTCAATTTCTTTATCGGAGCTCCGGCCATGATGTCTTCATTCTCCGGTGAATCAGCGACTCCCTCGGCGGTATAGCGCAACATATCAATTCTTCGACAGTGGCTGGGGTAGCGACCTTATGGAGTATCATTCCTTACTGACTCTCCATTCTTCTTCCTCGAGAGCTCGCGACAGCCATGGCGTTCCTCACAGGTGACTAACATTTACCTTTACCATGATGTCAATAACGACGAGTCGACGACTTCTCCGATGGCTTGGCGTTCCTTCGCCTCAACCAATTGAGCTTCTGGTGTCGATCGATACTGCAAGGGTCGCCGCAAACAATTCCTTCTAGCAGCAATTTATTCTCCAACGAACTCTCTACATTGATCTTCGTTTATCCACTATGACATTGCCGTGGAGAAACACACATAACTCGTTGAGTCACTTTTTATTATTTTTCTTGATCAATCGATTGGGGACGATGTGGAAAGAAAAATTCAAAACTGCCGGATTACTTTAATCAAATCTGAGTACTCGAAGGATTGGACCGATCTCGATCGAGTAAAACCAATTCTTGATCCGAGAGGTCGAACTTTTGGCCAGTTCCTGCATTCTTGATCATTTCTATTTTTGAATCAACTGCTGAGTTATCAATCGGTCGGTTGATTTTGTGAATCTGATTCTGCTTCAAATAAATTAGAATCAAATCACTAAAATTTGTCCTCTATTCTTGAGCATCAGGTGCTTGACAATTTGCCACTGAGAGTGTTCGACACGAATTGGGATAAGAAAATATTTGTATCTATACAATTGAACCCACAAATTTTGTACACGTAATCTCTTAAGATCATTTCTTCTTGATTTTTCGAATGAAGTCGTATCCCGGCCAATAGCAAGTGTTGCACCTAGTGCCAAAAAAGCAGGTTTTTAAAGTGTGTTCGACCTTGGATGCAGTTGTGGACACGGTGTCCTGTTCGATACTACAAGCAAGTGTCGGGTACGAATCCCTAACATAAGGTTAGATTTCAACAAAACGGTCAGAAGATTTGAACCATGTCAAGCTCTAGTCCCAAAATATGCAAGACCAGGCCATGTGGCAATGGCCAGCTACGCATTCAAGCGGACTCCATTCCAACTCAAATACGTATAAGCTGTCAAGTGTCCAAGTATCTATAGTATATCCACAAATTCTACTAAAACTACTAAGAAATGTAGATATAAAATGCTACAGAAAGACGATAAGAAGGCATCAACTGACGATACCTGAAAGAGTAATCTGAAGAAGTAAACCCTCAATATCCTATGTCAGATCTTAGCATATACCTATAAGAAAATCAGGTCCTTAGTAGGACGTAACAAGATACATAATATACATGCCGAAATAAAGTACAGTAAATAACATGTGAAGGGAGTAAACATATGATCCAGGAACGGGTAATAGAAAAATAGTCAGGTAATCAATAACACTACTACTATACAAACTATCTAGTCTGTGTGAGATGCACTTGAGGACAACGTTCGGGGAGTGGAGCTGTCTCTAAGGGGTACATGTGCAGTGGCTCGTCACCAGCTGCAGCAACATCACTAACTAAGCTACAAGTAGCCCCTCCGCCTAGTGATCGTCCTTCCCACCCAATGATACTGTCTATGTCGCATCCATCACACGACCAGTCCGACTCTAGAAAGTGATAAGTCCAGATGTCCAGTCAACATATACACAGAAAATCCATCATCGAGTAAATATACAATGAATCATAACCGAGTCTCCTATATGCCATGCAATGTGAATTCGTGTATTGTGTCCATGTGTTAGTAGGTGTAGTAATGTAAGTATACAGATGAGAATAGGTGAATCGTAGCGGCATGTCCAAGTAAATGACTGATAGAAAATACAAGCATGTAAATACTGTAAATCAAATAGGCAAGGTATACTTGCCTGGAGTTGTCCAAACTGTGCTGAGACTGCAGTACCAAAGTCTATCCCACTATCCATGAGAACCATACTCCATACAATTATCTATCAACCCAAATCACAAACAAATATATCACACACTAAAATATACGTATGACTAATAACCCCACCTAGGGAGCTTAGGTCGTTCTAGTCACCTATTACCTTTGTTATCTAAGTCACTTGTAACTATATCGTCTAGAACTAGGTCACACTAGTCTCTATAATTATTATTGCTAGTAATATGAATTTCAAGTTATAGGTTTAAAATATCAAGTCGTATCTCGTTATTCGTACAACGAAACCTACGACATGTGAATCGAGACGAGATGATCAACCGTAAGGTTAATAATATTATCGTGGCTATCCATATGGTTAACTAGTCAATTTCAGCGATGTAAGATTACTGGAATCGACTGGTCTCAGTTTTGACGCACGGATTCCGAGATATGAACAAAAATAGGAATTCAATTATAATTAATGGTGATACATAAATAAATCTACAGACATCATCAAACGATAAAACAAACATCACCAACGTGTCCAAAATGATCAAATTAGCTAGGTTAGCCTACCCATAAGTCCAATTTGGACACAGGAGCAAAACAATAATTTCTGGTCAAAACGATATCTACCATTGGACCCGCCTTGCACCGAAAAACGTACTAAGTTAAAGTCCACTATACCTAGAAAATTATATGTCTACGAGTCCATAATGACGATACGAACCCAATGTTATATCCAGAATTAGATTCCGATAAGCCGATCTCAAAATGACCCGTTGACGCGGACATTGGGATTTTGGTTTGCACGAAAATGCGTGCCGAAGCCAAAGTCCTCCAAACATAGCAAATTACATATGAATTTTAGCCAGAACAATGCCATGAGTCTACTGGTGGTGTCAGAATTGGAATCCGGAGTCCCGGGTTCAAAATTAAAATTTTACAAGTTGGAAATTACGGTTTTGAGAGGCCAACTTCGAAGTCGATTTTAACCAACCAAACGACATCCTATGAGGCTAAATTTTTTATGGCACAAAGGTGATTATGCCTGCTGCGCACCAGAGTTAGTGGTTCATCAACCGGAGCTTCGATGAGAGAGAAACGAATCTGCGAAGTTGGCTCCACGAAACTGTCCAAAATTAACATAATTTAAATGGTCAACTTGGTGGCCAGTTTTGATCTATAAAACGATCGAATTAATGGTTAAAATTTTATGTGAGTGAAGGGGTATATACCGAGATTGAGAAAAAAATTGGATCGACGATCCATATCAGATTGTCCAAAAAAAGAGCCTAGAGTTGCTGCCCCGAAACGCGATTCTGGATTTAATTTTTGCGTGCGTCACGACGGAATTTCGTGAGAAACGCACGAATAGTCTAGGCTACGCATCATGAAAGAAGGTAGCAGCCATTGAGGGTTCGCAGGGTCCGTGTGCAGTTGTAGGCGGCAGTGTGTGACCGTTGTCGCGCTGCTGTGGCGCCTGCACGCATACGTATGCGTATTGTTGGCCGCTCCGGGCATTGTGGTCGACGGAAAGGCAGGTCGCATCGTCGACAGTGGTGGCGGCCCGGCCAGGGAATACACGATGGTCCCATGCTGCTACAGCATCGCTGTTGCTGTAGCTAACGCTGCTGTCGCCACGGCTGTACATGCGTGCTTGCGTGATGACTTGGCACCTCTCGGGGAGGGTACACAGCACAGGGCTGCGCGCATGCCTACTGGGGGTTGCCAAGCCGGCGGTGGCGCACGGCTCGCGCGGTGGCAGGCGGCCAGTGGTCGCTAGCGCGTGGAGGAGAAGAAAAAATAGAGATGGAGAAGATATGTACGTAGGAAAAAATAGTTGCAGCTAGGGTTTATATATATATATATATATATATATATATATATATATATATATAGAGAGAGAGAGAGAGAGACGGAGGAGGAAAGACGAATGAGCACCGCGTGCTCTGCTACATCTGCTTGTTGGCAGAGTGTGCAGTACCATGTGGGAAAAAAGAACTGCTATGTTCTTTTCCTTTGAATGAAATGGTACGGGTTCGAATGGTTTAGGTTCTAATCATACACAATAACCCAATTCGATGGTCACTAGCCATGAGCTTTAGGATTTGTTTTAGGAGTTAGCTCTGCTAGGAAATTGGTAGTTGGGCTGGGAACTAGGCTGGGCTTCTTGAGCCTCGCTTGGGTTTTAAAGAGAATAAACGTTTAACATTTTTGGGTTTGGGTTTCACCCCACTTTATTTAACTATAAAATTGTTGGTTAATACATACTACTATATTGCTATCTAATTCTACCACTCTACTTATAATATTAATAATATTGCTCATAATTAAGTAAGTAAATAAAACACGAGATAACCTAATATTCTAGCCCATTGTCTAGCACCTATACATATGTATATGTTTGCCATTAAAATCTTTTGATTGCAAATTTTAATACAAACAGAACAGTGTTACAATATAGGACTTAGACGTAGTCCTAGGATTACACTTTTGTTTATCTGGGTCCCTTGTGCCGATGGAGCGAGTGGTAATGCGTTGACTCCGTTGACGATCTGACGACGGTTATCGATCCTCTGAAGGTTTGGATTGCTCTGGGTGCCGGAGCTTGCTGAGAGGAGGAAGACGTTGAGTGTCTGTATCTGCTTCTCTGGTTGTGCGATGTCTTTGTCTGTCTACGAATGTTCGTCTCTGTGTGTGTGTGTAGGTCTGAAAGAAGGAAATGATCCCTCTATTTATATAGTCTGCAGGCTGGCTGCTCATGCGCACATATATAGGATACGCCTGGACGTGGAGAGGCACGTGGTGATTTCTGATGGAGGTGCATGAACGATGCACCATGATTGAGGGGTTGAATCCTTCATACTGCTGTTGTGGGCCGGCACGTAGCAGAGAAGGGGATTTTTCTGTTGCTGAGATCTTGGGTGAATCAAGTCAAAGGACACGTGTCATCGGCCCATGGCTCGGAGATCTCCGATTTGGTGGGGAATGATCTAGTAGGATGCGCCTGGGATTGGGCGCATAAGGAGACTTTGGCTCGTAACCTTTGGGAGTCACGAACCATTCAGGGCGCATGGCTTTTGAGGCACATACGAAGCTTCAGTAGTGACTTTACTTCTGTCTTTTGGGATCAGGAAGAAGTCTGGGACGCATGGCTTTTGAGGCACATGCAGAGCTTCGGGTGCATGGTCGCGGAGGCGCATGCAAGTGGTTGGGTGGCCACGTAGCTTGTAACTGCCGGAGGAAAGTAATGATGATGCTGACGTTGGCGACGCTTCGATTTCTGAAAAAGCTGTCAACTGTTTAGTCCTCGAGAAGCATGCTGCCAACTCTGTCAGTCTTCAGCATTTAATATTTTTTTGACATTTGATGGACTGTTGAGTGGGCGCATCGATCGGAGTCCCACTAGGCGCATGGGGCCGCATGGGGACGCATGCTTGTAAGGTGCTTGGTGTTGAGAGGCGTGTCTGTGTGATGCACGGTATCTGTCCGGCGCATCCGCTTCGTGACACGTCTTTAATGGTGCGACTGTTACGATCTTCGAGTGCTTTAAATATCCGTTTTGACTTGGCTGAATTCGAAGCGTCCGGTTCATCCATTTAATGTAAATTCATTGCACGAAATTCGGAGAGCCATCCATTTGGCGCATGGGTTTGATTTGCCCGGCCTATAAATAGTGGCATGGAGAGAGTTTGCTTCTCGTTCTCTCATGTTCTTTCGACATGAACTTGTTTACTCGGATGCATTCTATTGATGAGATGCTCCCGAGGGTGAAGATTTGACGCAATGTCTTTATTGATGCACTTGAAGGTGACTGTTACATCCAAAAGTCGGAGTCGAGGGCTTCCGAGGCAGGCAGAAGGTGCCTGTTGCATCCAAAGATAGGGTGCACGAGCCTCGTCTCTGATATTCTGGAAGAGCCGCTGATCGGAATGGCGGTGCTACGGCTTTGGGGGATCTTTCTTCCTTCAAAGTGGGTGTCGCCCACTCTGGTTGTGTTGAAAGCTGCTCCTTTAGTCGCGGTTTCGATTACGGTCTTCCTTCGCCTTTGGAGGCTCTTTCGAAGCCTCCCCTGGCTACAGGTCGGCTTGCGGTGCTCTTCTCTTCCTCGATTTGGGGAGCTTTTCCTCCAGCTAGAGGGTTGATTGCCACCCTCGTTATGCTTAATAAATGCTTCATTAGTCGAAGCATTTAGACGACGGTGAGCCTGGCTGGAAGAGCGATACATAACTGGGCTGCTGAAGGGATGCACATAACTGAGCTGCCGAAGGGATGTACATAACTGAGGATGCACATGACTGAGCTGCTGAAAGGATGCGCCCTGCTGAGGGCGCATGGTGGGATGCGCCTGATTGGGGGCGATTGGTGATTGCTGCGCCTATTTGAGGGCGCATGGTGGCTGCTGGCTGTAGACTTAGGATCTTTTCTTTTGTAGAAATTCTCCTTTGTACAATCTTTTCTAGACATGAAATAGACTTTTATATGTAATAAAAAGTCCTCTTTCAATGTCCATATTTGTTGTTTTTGCTGTGTGAAGTACTTTGTTCGAGCTCTGGCGCATGCAGTATCTGGCGCATAGGACTTCTGGTTCTAAAATTCCATGTTTCTACAAGACCCCCTTCAAAGTTTTTAAAACTTTTGGACAAGTTTTGGAATACTTAGAATAAGAAGCATGGCGGTCAAGGCGCATGACTGTTGGGGCGCATAGATACTCCACGCATCAGTGACGGGCGCATGCTCCGCTCAGTAAATGCAAATGATAACGCCTCGATAACCAAGAAAGATTAATGATGATCTTTTTGGTTTTATTTGCGGTTATCTTTTCACAGAATCCGAGGCGACGGTTGAGGTCACACTTCATCGGTTTACGCGTGCGACCATGCTTATAAATAGGCGTAAGATGGAGAAAGAGAGTTCTTCTTCTTTTTGCTTTTGCCTTTTAGAGTTCTTCACAAAACCCTAACTTTCTTCTCTCAAGGAATGGCTCCCAAGACTCCTCACGGCGGCGCTGGCAAGAGAAAGGAGCCGGCGGAGTTTGCTGAAGAGGATGCTCCTGTCACCATTGTGACTCCGGTCGACGTTCGATCCGCAGTGACGGGTGGGTGTCGTCTCTTCGATTGCTTTTTCGTTCAGACGAGCTTTGGGTTATACGGCGTGCCCTAACTCTTCTGCTGCCGACGCGCATGGACTTCTGTCCTGATGATGCGCCGAGGTTTTATCCTGTCGACGTGCATGGGTTTAGGCCCTTTTTATGCATCGAGGTTTAACTGCTGACGCGTATGGGTTTACGTCCTGATGATGCGCCGAAGCCTCACTATTGACGCGCATGGGTTTACTCCCTGATGATGCGCCGAAGCCTCACTGCTGATGCGCATGGGTTTACACCCTGATGATGCGCTGAAGCCTCTGCTGACGCGCATGGGTTTTTACCCTGATGATGCGCCGAGGCTGATGCGCATGGGTTTTCACCCTGATGATGCGCCGGGTTGCTTGACACACTTTGTCTCCTTACAGCTTTTTACCTGACTTTTGTTTTTGTTGTGTCAGTGTTGATGACATTCCCTTTGCTGAATGAGGTCCTTCTGGATGCTTCTCTTTGTCAAATAGGAGTTGATTTTGACGAGGCGGTTATCAACCCTACGAAGGATGCTATCTTACAGAATCAACCTCCTGAGAGAATGCTGCAGATCTAGAATCCGTTGCCGATTTTCCTCCAGAGTATGATGGAGAGTGGTAAACTGAAATCTGCTGAATCCGAGGATGTGACTTTCTTAAAACCTGCCTTTTTGTTCGGTGACCGACTGATCTCTTCCGAGGCGAAGGGACTGAAGATCAAGGAAGACTGGTTTTTCTTTGCAAAAGGCATGGTTCTGTACATGCGACAACTTGACCGCCAGTTGCCGCTGACGGCCTTCTACCATTTAGCTTCCAAGAGAAGGATGCCCTGGGAGCTTACTCCTTCTCAAGAAGGGGCCTTGGGAGGTACTCTTTCAATTGATGCTACCTCGAATCAGAGGGATACCTTGGCCGCTACGCGAGCCGGTCCCTCGTTTAGTTGTCGAGCTTTGCGTCCTGGGAGCCTCTATAGTGAAGTCCCTAGTGACACTTTTGCTTTCAGTGCCTCAACCTTTGCAAATCGGATGCTGACATCGAGGGTCACGTATCCGAAAGGTGGCTTTAGGGTTGAAGGTTGGTGTCACCACATGCCGAAGTGGGACGAGTTGACCATTTGGGTGCTTTCGAAGTTCAAGGCTGAGCTTAAGGAGATTGGGCTGACGGCCGCTATCCGTGCCATACAGGCTGGTATGGATCTCAATAAGCCTATGTTCCTTGCACTCTTGGAATTGTTCAATGCCCAGGCTGGCACCTTCTTTACTCCGGTAGAGGAGTTGGGGTTGGCTCTCCATGAGATGTACGAAGTGTCCAAGATTCTTTGGGGCTCGGAACCGTACGAGGAATATTTTCCATCGAATGAAGAGATCCTTGTTCTGGAAAATAAGGACCCAGAGATGATGGCTGTTTTCAAAGAGGTGGCGAGACATCATTATCTGATGCAACGGAAGGACAAAGGCAGGACTCAGCCTCATGTGACTGCTTGGAGGGATTACGTCTTCAAGCAGGATCTGGCGGATTCCTCGAAGATCCGATTTACGACTCCGCAAGGGCTGAGACCCGCGGAAGTAACTTCCGAGGTGAGCCGGCTAGATGAGAGGGCCCCCCGTTCAAATGAGACTGACGAGAATGCATATAGCTGCTTCTGGCACTGTGCGCACCGGATGTCATCTAAGGCGGTATTAACGGCATACTTGATGATATGGCTCCGGGATTGTGTGTTTGCGGACGGATCTGGTGCTGTGGAGGGGGCACACCGGAACCTCATTTTGCCCGCCGTGAAATTGGTCTTTGGTCGTCCTCTGGCTCTCCTCCCCGCGATGGTGTGTAACCTGTTGCGGGGTTTGAGGACCTTTGCTGATGATGTGATCCATGGGAGAGGTAGAAACGATAATTTCCCCCGGACCGAACTATCATTCCATTATCCTATGGGGTGGTTGATTCTGCATTATCCGAACGTGATGAGTCCAGGTCCGGAGGAGGATCATGTTGAAGGTGATGCCTTTATCCGCCGCTTCTACAAAAGAAAGTGGTTACACACTGGCGTCCCCGTTTGCAGGAGAGTTTTGTCCTACCTTCAGGGGTGGGAGATTGTCAAGGTCGGCCCCATTTTTAAAAATTTCGAGGCTGACCAAGATTTAGACGACTCTGGTGAAGATGCGATTACTCTGCCGAAATGGGGTTTTCGTTGGTTGCAAAGTATTCGGCCTTCTCACTTGGTCTATCGGAACCAAAATAGGTGTTATCTGGAGCCATATCTGCCCAGCCGGTTCGCTCTCCAGTTTGGCTATACCCAGCTAATGTTACGGAATCCCAGTAACAGTCTGGGGTTTATCGGGAGTTTGCTGGATAGAGCCCGGGGCTGGCAATATTACAATGCCGGGTGCACTGGTGTTCAGTTTACTACGCCCGTCCGCAACCCTCGGCCACAGATCCTGTATTCGGCAGCTAAGCTGTATTGCGCCATGAATACTGTGTCTCCTGGTTATGATAGGGAGACTAGTTTCATCATTGGAACTCAGCTGGAGGCTACGACGAATATGTTGATAGCGGCTCGGTCATATCGTCCACCGGAATTGGCGGGATATCGGGCTGCTGCTGCAGCATCAATGAGAGATCCCTCTGTTGGAAAGAGACGGGCCGACGCAGAAGTCGGTTCGTCTGTACCAAAAAGACCGAGAAAAACCACGACTCCAAAGGCTACGGGAATGCCGTCTGTAACGCCAGCGGAGTCAGCTCTTGCTGAGGTAAAGAGTCCTCCGTAATTTTGGCTCCTCTTGTCATTTTGGTGACTTGTATTTTTTTCTTATAGGGATCATCGAAGAAGAAGACCCGTGTTTCGAAATCGGGTGTCAGTAAACCGAAGGAGGTGGCAAGCTCTTCTGACGAGCGCATTCCTCCGATGATAATGCCTCCAATGGAGGAGAATCCTGAAGATGTTGTTCCTGCGGAGGTTTTAGTATCTCCAGACTTTGTTGAAAGAGGTGCGGAGGTTGCAGCAACCTCCGGGATGGTGCCAGCTGCCGTGGGGGCCTTGGACATCGAGGGTCCAGCGGACACGGGGTTTTGTGATGATGAAGTGGAGTGGAGTTCGTCGTCTTCGGATGACGTTGCTCCAGAGTTGCAAGAGTCTGTTGCGGGGGCAACAGATGTGGTTGGAACAGAGGAGAGGGTTGATTCCCCTCCTTGTCATGGTGAGGGGAGGTCGGCTGCATCATTGCCGAGCCCTACCCCAGACTCAGCAGCGGAAGCTGAGGTGGCTACCGATCAGGAGGTAGCGACGGATCTTGTCCCTGTAGAGGGATTTGATGAGGAAATTCGTCTGGCGGTCCTAACTTCAGGGGCGAGTCAGGAGGCAAGTGTTGATCTCCCCGTTCTGCCAGAGGAAGTACTGGCTGCTGATAGCACGTTGGGGGCTGATGAGGTGGCCACTGACGTCGGTGGTTCTTTCGAGTTTGGGAAGGGTAAGGGTTTGATGGAACCCTCTGTTGCTCCTTCCACTTGGGGTACTATCTCGACGCCTGCCTCGGCTTCTTCGATTCCTTTGGCTCCTCGGGCTAGTAGTCAAGCCCCTATTGATGAAGGGCCTGTTGATACCGAGGGTCCAGCCTCGCGGATTGAGGCAGGCGAGCCTTCTTGCGGTCTGCCTGCTAAAGCAGCTCCTCCAACTCCTACTATGACGCCGCAGGTGCTGGCGGATGCAGAGGAATATATAAAATTCATCATCGAGGCAGTGTATAAAATGCTGCAGAAGGGTGTATCGGCCGTGATGGACGCCAATGGGAGTTTTGCAACGGCAAGAACTCTGGCAATACCTCATATCAACCTGATCCGTCTTCACCAGGGCCATGATCATGTGGCCGACATTCTAGAAGCCTCAGTGGTTGAGTTGGACCAGCGGCTTTCTGAATTGCAGCGCATCCAGCGAAACAACCTCTCCGTCCTGATAGATGCAGAGAAGGAGAAGTTGATCGCCGAGACCGAGTCTTCTTAACAGGCCACCGTGAGTGTCTGGAAACGCGAAGTGGCTGAGACTGAAGCTGCAGTGGAGCGGTTGTCTCAGTCTACACGGGAGACGGTGGAGGCGCGAGCTGTATTAGACACTAGTATCGCGGAGATTGATGCCCAGATCCGCCGCCTTGAGGACCAACGGGCCCAACTTCTATTAGACGCCGAACGTGTCCAGGCTGAACACGTAGCATTCAAGAAAGAGGAGGCAGCTTTCACCTACTGGGCTCTTACTTTGGCTCAGCAACGACAACAGCTGGATGAGAAGCATGAAAATAATACTTCTCCTGAGGCTATTGAAGCGATGCGTCAAGAAGCTGAACGTCGAGTCTTGGCGACTGTGGAGACTCGGGCGGCAGACTTGAGGCATCGGATTGAAGAGCTTTCGGCCAATCCTGGGGATGTTTAGGGCTTGTAGTCTCTTCTCTTTGTGTATTTGCAACTCTTGCTGGGGATAGTGTAATCCTTTACTCTCCTTTTTTAGAAAATAAAGAAGTACACAATTTTCTGTGATGTGTTTATTTTTGCTATCATGAACTTTGATGATTTGTGTGGACCTATTATCTTTTGCACACCTTGGTTTTTAGGTACAGATAATAAGTTTGAAAGAACCAACATATTTGCTCAGAGGTAATGTGGACGTGGCAAATATGGGATTCAAAATGATAGAATCTTCCCACTCAGAGGTGTTATGTGTAATGCCCCGCTCTGCACGAGACATTTGGTTGGCTTATTGGATGGGATCAGAATGTTGGACCGTGACTTATGTTGGTGATCAGGAGAATTGAGACTGATGCAGTCTTTCTTAGCTGGCTAGACAGAATGGGTATTGGAATGTGGCTCGCTGGTGGAGCTACGCTTGGTGGGATTGGAGCAGGAAGACTGTTATATAAGGCAAGTGGAACTGTCCTCCTTCCTCCTTATTCCTGCATGCTTAATAAATGGAATAATGTGATGCTATGAATAAGTCCCTAATGTTTCTTACCTTGAATGTTGAATAATTGTGATGCGATGCTTTAGTTGCTAATTCGATAGAGATTCATATGCTGGGAATCATTGAATGAATAACACATGAACTTTGAATTGCTGAACGAATCACACTCGAACCACTAATGTAACACGATGCCTGAGATTGAATCGATAATGTCCCTGATGCTTAAGATTGATGAAATGAATGAATCACTTGAATAATGAAAAATGTTGTAATGAAGCAATGAATGAGAATTGATGAGGCTTGGGATCATTGAGATCACCAAATGAAATGGTGGTAATGTTGGGAATGAATAAGTCATTGAACATGACTTGAATGAGATGAATGATGATGCACTGTTGTCTTTACTTCAATATTTCACCATGTATTTTATGTTCACGATTGAGTCGGACACGCATTCGCATGGTCATAGGACAACTTATGCATAAGTGATGGGGATATATTTTCTCGGACGGTACCCCGGGACGTTAGGGCAACCGATCCGGCCTAGGAGAAAACATTAGCGTGCCAGTAGGGGCACGGGTTCTGCGAGGCATCCTTTGGGGCTAGCTACCTTCTCTGGAGTCATCGCATTACCAATAAAGACCTATATGGCAACGTCCGTATGGTTAAACACCAGTGACCATGTAGTCAGGATGCATGCTAATGAATGTCTTATGCAGGCAGAGTACGTATATCTGCTAACCTGTATTTGATGCAGGTATAAGGGATTCAGCTATCGGTAAGAAATCACTTAAATGTGATAATTCAATATATGTGTTGGTTTAACTTGCATGCTTACGTTCCAAATAAGTTTGATGATGCTGTATGTAGCCTTTCAGTATGAGATCCTGCTTAACATGTTAAGTTCAGTATGCTAAGAAAGATGCCTTGCTATGAAATATTGCTCAACCATAACATACATGCTAAGTAATGCTTGAAGTGAGAACTGTCATAATGTTTAAGATGTTAATGTTAACGATGTCTCAATGATGCCTTTTCATGATAACACCTAGTATGCCTCAATGATGCCTTTGCATGATAACCCAAAAATGCTAAAAAGATATGTCCATATGAATGCTACTAAGAATATGTTTACATGCTTCACTCTGATTATTGTCCATGAACTGTAAACTGATGCTAGGCCCCAAGTAGAAAGACCATTCTAATAAATGCTTGCTTAAATGATCACTTTAAATGTTGGTTTATGCGAGTGGGTTGGATTCTACTCGCCAGTGCATAGATGATGTGCTGACCCACGTTTTGTGGACAGGTGCTCTTGCTTGAAATATTCTACACACGAAGATTTGGCTTGATTGGTTCCGCGGTATCGAAGATTTGTTGGGCATACAGAAGCTCTCCTTACACAAGATGATGTCTTCTGTTTAGGGCATAATGTATGGAACATTATAATCAGTTGTACCAGTAAGATTGTAAGCCAGGTCAGTATGTCGAGTTGTAATCCAATGTATCCAAATATCAAATGTAGACTTTGTAGCAGTGCTCAGTTGGCTTTCAATGTATAGTGAGATGTGTTATAAGCATTGTACTTCAATACAAGTCTTGTACTCTTCTTCAATTATCATTATAGAAAATAAAGTTCTATATATATCTCTGTGTGACTTCAAGTTATCCTTTTATCTCCGCTGCCATAAAGAAGTGATATACTTCTATTCAATAAGAGAGATTGTCCTCATTAACTTTAATTTGTCTGCTTCTGCCACTGCGATGAGTCTCTATTTGAAGATTATCAATTATGTACCATCTTTGCCTTGTACAAGTGCAATACCAGACTTGTACGGCATCACGTCCAAGCGAGGACGATCGATTCCAAGAGATAAATTATGTGAATAAATGACTCTACGAATCGGGGTGTGACATTATGGACGTGGTAGGAATGATTCTAGAGGATACGCAGAGCTACTCAGAGGTAATGTGGACGTAGAAGTTCTACGATTAATGTACGGCAACGTAGGGGTTGTCTGTACAGGATGTTTACTCAGAGGTAATATGGACGTGGTAAACATGATGGGTAGCATAGTCTTATGGGATGTAAGATTCCACTTTGTAGGATGTAGGGGGACAACTCAGAGGTGATGTGGACGTGGTTGTCCTTCTACTGGAGGATGCCACCGAACAGCTGGGTTCCAGAAGCGTATGATTTTGTGGAAGAGAATTGTCTGTGAGCCCTGATGATTGGGTCCACAGATCCCCTGGTGGAAGCACATGTCTAAAAGATGTCAAGAGTAGTACTTTTTCAGGAACTTGCCGTTGATGGGCATTATGAACAAGTTCCTATTGGGTTTGGCGAGGCGGTAAGCACCGTTTGAGTATACCGTCTCGACGATAAAAGGCCCTTCCCACTTGGGCTCGAACTTTCCTGGTATTTTGTGAGTCAACACCATCGACCTCCTGACTGCCAGAACCAGGTTGCCTACTTGAAAAGTTCTCTGCTTGACCTTTTTGTTGAAAGCCTGTGATATACGGGCTTGGTAGAGTTCGATGCGTTGTTGAGCTAGGAGACGCTTTTCGTCAAGTGCCTCTAGTTCCCGCAGACGACGATGTTGATTGTCCTCTTCTGTGAGCTGGTTTGTGATCACTACACGGAGAGAGGGTATCTGGATCTCGAGAGGCAGTACCGCTTCACTTCCGTAGACCAAGGAGAATGGTGTGTTGCCTGTCGATGTCCGTACCATCGTGCGTTTGTCGAGCTTTTCGTCCCAGTCGCGTTTGTTGGATGACACGACCTTTTTGAGTAGCCTGACGATAGTCTTGTAGAACGCCTCGACCAATCCGTTTGCTGTCAGATTGTAAGCGGTTGATGCCACATTTTGAATGCGATTCTTGTCACAGAATCTGTTGAAAATATGGCTGATAAACTGAGGACCATTATCGTGGATGATCCTCCGGGGTACTCCAAAATGGTAGATGACGTGGTGTTTGATGAAGCTGATCACCCTGGAGCTTTTCACTTCTGCCAGTGGAACTGCTTCTGCCCATTTGGGGAAGTAGTCGATGATTGCTAGGATGAAGCGGTGTCCTCTCGATGAAGGGGGTGATTGGTCCTACAATGTCCATGCCCCAAGCTTCGAAGGGCCAGGAGGCGACTGTAGGATGTAGTGGTTCTAACGGTGTATGAATGAAGTCTGCGTGAAGCTGGCACGCATGGCACTTCTTAGCATATTCAACGGCGTCAGTGGCCATGGTTGGCCAGTAGTTGCCATGCGTCGCAGTCGGTCCTGCAACTTAGGGCCAGGTTGGCGGGCCCCGCAGGTTCCATCGTGAGCTTTTCGATGGGCTTCGACTGCTTCTTCGTTGGACAAACATCGAAGGAGAAGTCCATCGTAGGAGCGTCGGTACAGCATTTTAGTGGCTGTATCATAGTAGAATCGAAGAGAGCGTCTCCTGACTGAGACGACTTCTTTCGGGTCTTCTGAAAGAATTCTGTAGACAGCGAAGCCGATGAACGGGAATCTCCAGTCTCGGATATTAACACCGGCACTGGTTGATATGGCATGGGCCACTCGTGAGTACATGTTATTTTTAGGACAGACCAAGTCTCGACCCACCACTGTGACGTAGTGCTGAGTCCCGAGGGGTGCTGCCAATGAGGCTGCGAGGACAGCCAGAGCATCAGCCTCCAGATTTTGTAGACGGGGTACGTGTTCGATGAAGAACTCGGTGAAGGTTGAAATGATGTTCAATGCAACTTCATGGTAAGGGATCAGATCTTCATGGCGAACTTCGTATTGCCCTCTGATCTAGTTTACGACGAGTTTTGAGTCACCGTAGGCTTCCAGATGATTCACCCCCAGCTGTTGCGCCAGCTGGAGTCCCATAATGAGAGCGTTGTACTCGAAAACATTATTGGAGCACGGCTTTGAAAGGGAGTAAGCACGCTGGATGACCAGCTGATCGGGAAAGACTATTACCACCCCCACTCCAACGATGATTTGGCCTTTGGGGCCTGTTCTTGAAGCGCCATCGAAAAACATCCGCCAGACGGAGCCTTCTTCGGTGACGTTTGATTCTTGGACCTCATCCGGGATGTCTTCATAGAGTCTTGAGGACTCTGGGATGGGGTGTGTAGCTAAGAAGTCGGCTAAAGCTTGACCCTTAACAGCTTTTTGTGGAACAAACACCATGTTGTATGGCGTTAGCAAGATCGCCCATATGGCAAGCCGGGAGTTTAATGATCCTGGCTTCGTCATGAGGACTCTGAGCGGATTGACTCGGGAGATGACATGAATTGTCTGGCCCGAGACATAATGTCGAGTCTTTTGGATGGCAAATACCAGAGCCAAGCACTCCTTTTCAACGGGGTTGTACCGGTGTTCGGCCCCGATCAGAGTTCGACTGAGGTAGTAGATTGTTTGCTCATAGCCTGTATCGCTGTTCTGAGCTAGCAGAGCACCGAGGGAATGATCCATGGCACGGACGTAGAGGATAAATGGTTTGCCGACGACGGGTGCCACCAGGACTGACGGACTTGTCAGATAAGCCTTGATGTCGTCGAAAGCCTTTTGGCACTCCTCTGTCCAGACGTAAGAGACTCCCTTCTTCATGAGCTGAGTGAAGGGTTGACATTTGCCAGAAAGGTTTGCTATGAACCTCCGAATATATGCCAGACGCCCCTGTAGGCCTCGAAGTTCTCAAAGGTTTTTCGGAGGGTCCATATCGAGGATGGCTTTGGTCTTCTCGGGATCGACATGAATGCCTTTCGCCGTGATGATGAAGCCCAAAATTTTTTTGCTAGAAACCCCTAGAAAGGATTTAGCAGGGTTCATCTTGAGCTGGTGCGCCTGCATGAGATCGAAGACTGTCTTGAGGTCTTGCAGGTGATCTCCTTTAAGACGGCTCTTGAGTGCGATGTCGTCAACATAGCATTCGACTGTTTTACGAAGATGTTGACGGAAAATGGTGCTCATAGCTCGTTGGTATATCGTACCAGCGTTCCTCAAGCCGAAGGGCATCACTGTGTAGCAGAAAACATCCTTCGGATTCCTGAATGACGTGTGTTTTACGTCATCGGGGAACATCTTGATCTGGTTGTAGCCCGAATACCCGTCCATGAAAGACATACGTTCGAAGCCACATGTGTTGTCGATCATCACATCGGTGATTGGAAATAGGAATTCGTCCTTCGGGCAAGCAGAGTTGAGGTCCCTGAAGTCGATACAGACTCGTATCTTCCCATACTTCTTGGTGACGGGGACGACGTTGGCTACCCAATCTGGGTATTGTTCTTCAAGGATGAAGCCGCTGGTCAAGAGCTTGTCCATCTCCTGATCGATGGTGTTTATGATGTCCGGACGGAAGCGTCGCTGTTGTTGTTTGATAGGCTTGGCATCAGGTAAGATGTTCAGCCTATGCATCGCGATCTGGGGGTCAAGTCCCGACATATCTTCGTAACTCCAGGCGAAGACGTCGATATACTCTTTAGCAAGCTGGATTAAAGATTCTCGGTCTTCTCCTTTTAGGCTTTTGCTGATGAAGATGGGTTTGGAAGAAGATCCATCCCCAAGGTCGATCTACTCGACCTCGTCTTCGGTGGGAGGCTCACGTAGTTCAAAACGGGACTCCCACTGTTCTTCCAGGCGTTGAGCCCAAGGTTCTTCTTCAAAGAATTCTGGCGTTTGGCCTTCATCTTCTTGAGGTTGTGCTGATGTCATGTTGGCTGACAGTACTTTCTTGAAGACTGATCCGATACTGGTATCGGAATCCCAAGTCGATGCTTCGGACGAGTGAGAATGCTTTACCTCTTCTGCGTCTGAACTCTCTGGAGTTGACGGTGGCGTGACATAGCCTATCCCCCGTCGAGTTTTGTTGTAGTAGTCCTGCGGCTTTCTTTTAGGTGTCGGAAGCCAGAGGGGGAGACGTCGACCCTTGCCATAGTTTAGGCCTTTGTCGCTTTTTAGGTCGTAACCCATCTTTTGGATGAGGTACTTTGCCTTGTCCATGTACCGATAGACTTGCATTCTGCCGGTATCTGGTTCTGGCTCGAGTGGCGGGAGGTTTTGATGACGCTCAACTTTGCCGAAGATGATGGATTCTTCGTCTCGATTCTGTGGCGGGACTATGTAACAGACCCCTTGGGACGGGACTACTCGATTTACATGATGGACGGTCGTTATTTGTGTTTGCAACGACCGTAGAGCATTATCTAATGTATACATGGCATTCCAATGTGGAAGACTAGAATAATTAAAAGATACTATATTATTGATGAAATACGAGATTTTATCCCGCGAGATTATATTGTCCAGAGAGGGTACATCTACATCAGCAGAGATATATTCTCCTAGCTCTTCATCTGTGAGTACTGGAGTAGGATTGGGAGAGTCCACCACAACGTTGGTCTTGGAGTCCGAGAGGACTATACGGGCCTTTTCTGGCAGCTTGGATGGCGGCGACTTGCATTTAAGACGCACCTTCAGAGTGCCTCTACTGTGCCTCCGGTGATTGGCGCCTTCCCCTGTAGTTTCGCCACAACGGGCGCCGATGTTTGAGGCGGCTTTCCCTTGAGTTGTATCTTCAGGGGAGCTTCAGGAGAAGCTGGTGCCTTCCCGAGCAGCTTAATGCTCATGGGAGGCAACTTCTGAGGCGGTTTGCCTTTGAGTCGGATCTTCAAAGGAGCGTCGGGAGTGACCTCAGGCTCCATGTCCGGCTCTGCTGCCGTTTCTGCTTCGTCATCAGCATCATTGGCTTCCTCCTCGTCAGGTGACTTGTACAAGTCAGAATCCGTGAAGTAGGCTTCGATCCCTTTGAAAGGATCGATGTCCGCAAACTCCGTCCGGATGACGTTGTTGGTGGACACGTACTTCATACATTGGTGGAGCGTGGATGGCACCACCATGTACTCATGCAGCCATGGGCGACCCAACAGCAGGTTGTAGTTGACTTCGGCGTCCACGACATAACAAGTGACCTCGGTTCTGAGGTACCGATATGGCACTTTAGTTGTATTTTGCCTAGCGGCTCACTTTTGCTGGCGTTGAAGCCACTGATAGTTGTATTGGAAGGCGCCAACCGGTACATTGGGATCCCCAGTGTTGAGAGCAGCATCTTCGGGATGATGCTGAAGGAAGACCCCGGGTCGATCTGAATCCGTTTCACCTTGACTGAACCGATATACCCTGTATAATACAGCGGCCAGTTGTGTCGGTTGTGCTTGAGCAGCATGTCCTGTTGGGTGAAGGTTATATTGGGGATAACCTCATCCGCACAGTGGCAGTGCGTGCATACAGTCGGAAGATCTTCAGGCTGCTTGACCTGACTGAGAAAGGATTCAGCATCCTTCAGAGCTTCACAGAGAGCTTCTCGGGAGTCTTTGGAAAGACGAAGGAGCTCAAACAGAGATAGGCGGGCGGGAGTACTGGCCAGTTGTGCCAGTATGTCGAAGTTGTGGGGCTTGGCAAACCTTGAAGCATTCTCCTTTCGCAGAGGCCTATCGAAGCGGGCCTCTATCTGCTTCTGTTTATTGGCTGCTAGGGGCTTAGACGGGCCCTCCTCATGGACAGCAGGGACGGTGCAAGGAGGCACCACCTCGACGGCAGCTTCGTCGGGTTGGGTGTTCTGTTGCGAACGCATCTGTGCAAGAAGTGCCTCTTCTACTGAAGAAGAGACCATGCGGCAAGACTTGATCTTCCTGTCTTTGGATTTGGAGGTAGGGCGTACCTCCGGTTGAGTCACCTCGGAGACAAGATCAGGGTAAACCCAGAGGATCTCTCCCCGAGATGTGGTGAGTGGGATGAGTCCACTCACGTTGTCACGAGTAGGTGGTAAGTTAACCACCTCCATTGTCGCCTTAGGGATGGGGACGAAGCCATCTTGTGTTGTAGTCGGCCGCAGGGTACCGAACTGGAGTGAAACCACATTGGCTGACACCGTCTTCTCCTCGTAGTCGACGGAGATTACATCCGCGTTGATCATGCGCTGGATGTAATTCTTGAGGATATAGCAGTCCTTGGTTGGGTGTCCGATAAACCGATTGTAGTGACAGTACCTCGGGTTGTCCACTTTCCCAACCTCGTCGGGACGCTTCGGGTCCGACAGCATGATCTTATCACCCTGCTTCAGTATCTCAAAGAGTTGCAGGGTGTCTTCGTCGTTGAACAAATAAACCTCCTTTGGCCTTGGTGCAGGTGGAGGCTTCTGAGTAGGTACTGACGCACCTTTTGAGGCATTGACAGTCAACGCCTGCTTCCCCTTCGTGTCTCGTTCGGGTTTGTTGGCTGCAGGCCGTTTCCCCTTGTCCTCAAAGGCAGGGAAACTGACTCCCAGAAGACGAGCATTGACCGCCTTCTTTTCTGCGGCTTCTGCTTCAATGATCAAGGAGCTCCAGTCGGGAGAAGGAGTAGAGTTGAGCCAGAGTTTGACTGCAGGCAGCATGTTCATGCTGCAGGAGGAGAGGAGCGCATATTCTGGCATGCCCGGGGGCAGTCTGAAGCAGGCCTGTCGGAAACGTTCGTTGAACACCCGAACCGTTTCCTTCTCCTTCTGGCGTATCTCTATAAGGGACGCCATTGTCATGTCCTTTCCGCCGTCATAGAAACGGTCAAAAAAAAGGTGCATCAGGTCATCGAAGGAGGATATGGAAATGTCGGGGAGGCTGTAATACCAGTCGTACGCTACTCCCTTCAGTGCCCCAACAAATATGCTAGTGAGTAGCGCGTCCTCCTTCGGAAGATGTCCCGTCTGAGACTGGAAGTACGTCAGATAGCGACGAGGAGAGTCCTTCCCGTCGTATGGCGTCAATGTTTATGGTTTATACTTAGGAGGATAAACCACTTTGTTTCACTCGAGGGGATAAGGTTGGGGAATCCCCATCTTCTGGCGCTCCTCTTGTCTCGTCTTGGACTCAAAGCGCTCGCGCAAGTCCCTGATCATCTCGACCACGTCTTCCGTGGAGCTGGGAGTCGGGGAAGGAGGTACTACTTGAAGTTGAGCATTTGAGTGATCCGATGTCCGAGGTGCTTCTCGGCGATCCGTATCCAAGGATATCCGTTGAAGGGGTACACTTGATTCTCCATTGGCCCCTGGGTCAGGACTAGTAGAAGGTGTCTTGGCCAAAGCTGACTGTATCTCAAACACTGCTTGAGTCAGTGTTTGCATAAAGGCGGAGAGGGTCTTGAGTCCTCCCTCTAATGTGTCCATGCGCTGGACGAGGTCTGGTGGCGGTACATCAGACTCGAAATCACCCCCAGCCATGTATACTTTCATGACACGGCTGGAAGTGGATGGATCGGTTGATGCTTCAATCTCGGCTTCACTCTCTTGTAGGGGAGTTGTCTCTCCTGGAGCTTGGTCCTGGCCACCCCCGGCTATGTTCTGGAGAACATTCTCGACGGGAGCATCTGTAAGGGCCTGATTACCCTTGGTTCCGTCTTGAAGGACTTCTTCGTCGCCGAGACTCAGATCCGTGGAGGCTAGACTACCCCCGGCTGTGTTTTGGGGGACACCCTCGTCTTGAAGGATAGGGGCTAGATGACCCTCAGCCATGTCCGGGAGGCTGACTTCGAGAAGATCGGCCTCAGCTGTACTTTGGAAGACAGTTTCGTCTTCGAAAGGAGGCTCGACAAGGGTCTGACTACCCACAGTTTCCTCGAAGATCTTCTTTCTTCCCCGAGTGCCTTGAAACACTCCGGAGGACGAGACATTCACCTTGGTTTTCCTCGGCTGGCTCTTGGACGAGGACGAGGAGTTACCAGTCGTCTTTCGGACTGACGAGGAGTTAGAGATCACGTTGCATGAAGCAACCCTTGGCTCTTCTTTTGTTGACACCTTCTTTTCGAGGCGACGTCGGAGGGGTGTCGATGATTGCAGCCGCTGGAATACTGACTGCCTTGGTGGGACTGCCGCCTTGCAACAACAGTTGATAGTGACCACAGCACAAGTGTGCCCTGTGAGGGGCGTATCGTACTTGTCGGTTAGCTCTCCTGATCGGCGCTTGTGAGTGATCACGTTGCGCAAATCGTTGGAGGAGAGTGCCACCTTCACACCCCCTTCAGGCGCATGGCAAGACCAAGCGCCGGGGTGGTCAGGTGAATGCTGTGCCCCCTGATCTAATACCAAACAGGCGTCCCGATCAGTAGTGGGGGAACAACATTTGAAGTGACTTGAACGGACCTTAGACGCACAATCAGAGGAGGCGCGGGAGTTCAAGACCACTGGATTTGCCTTACTCGACTTGGTTGTGCACGCAATAGATGCGTCCAAGTGAGACAAGGAGGTCGGCTCGTTTCTGGTGCAGAAGCACCTGAGTCGACCTTGTACAGCTTACCATCAGCAGCGCGCGTGATTGTGAGCGCATACTTCTGGCTTGCTGCTGGCATAGCACGTTTGGGGCGCATGGCCCGTGCTGCCTTGGATTTCTTCGTACCAGTCCGCTGGGGCGCATAGTATTCAGAATCCAAATTCTTCTTGCCATTACAATGAGTGAGTCTGTCAAAGACAGAGACCTTTTGTGGCGCATCAGAGGTGATGCACGGGGCATTGGCTGCACCCCTGCTCCGTCGACGCATCTTCCTCGCCTGAGAGGGAGATGGCTGGGAAATGTGGTCAGCCGCACGTTTTCCCGAAAGATGCGCTGCACCAGTGGGCGCATCTTGGTTGCTGAGGACGTCAGCAGGAAGGGAAGGCTGGAACGGCGCATCCCCTTCGGTGGTGGTGCCCGAGGCGTCGACCTTGCGCACCCAGACTCGGCGGGTCTTCTTCGGCTTCGGCAGCCGCTTCGAAGGACTCGCACTGCCTTCAGAGATGAACTCCTCATACGCCTGTTGATTGAGGCGTACGACCAGAGTTTTGTGGGAGGAGCCCACCTTCACATCGTCAGATTGCGACACAGCTTTCTCAGTGGAGGAGAAAGAGGTCCCCAGCAGAGTCGCCAGCTTGTTTTCCATTAAAATCTTTTGATTGCAAATTTCAATACAAACAGAACAGTGTTACAATATAGGACTTAGACGTAGTCCTAGGAGTACACTTTTGTTTATCTGGGTCCCTTGTGCCGATGGAGCGAGTGGTAATGCGTTGACTCCGTTGACGATCTGACGACGGTTATCGGTTCTCTGAAGGTTTGGATTGCTCTGGGTGCCGGAGCTTGCTGAGAGGAGAAAGACGTTGAGTGTCTGTATCTGCCTCTCTGGTTGTGCGATGTCTCTGTCTGTCTACGAATGTTCGTCTCTGTGTGTGTGTAGGTCTGAAAGAAGGAAATGATCCCTCTATTTATATAGTCTGCATGCTGGCTGCTCATGCGCGCATATGTAGGATGCGCCTGGACGCGGGGACGCCACGTGGTGATTGCTCATGGAGGCGCATGGACGATGCACCCTGATTGAGGGGTTGAATCCTTCATACTGCTGTTGTGGGCCGGTACGTAGCAGAGAAGGGGATTTTTCTGTTGCTGAGATCTTGGGTGAATCAAGTCAAAGGACACGTGTCATCGGCCCATGGCTCGGAGATCTCGAATTTGGTGGAGAATGATCTGGTAGGATGCGCCTGGGATTGGGCGCATAAGGAGACTTTGGCTCGTAACCTTTGGGAGTCGCGAACCATTCAGGGCGCATGGCTTTTGAGGCACATGCGAAGCTTCAGTAGTGACTTTACTTTTGTCTTTTCGGATCAGAGAGAAGTCTGGGATGCATGGCTTTTGAGGCACATGCAGAGCTTCGGGCGCATGGTCGCGGAGGCGCATGCAAGTGGTTGGGCGGCCACGTGGCTTGTAACCGCCAAAGGAAAGTAATGATGATGCTGACGTTGGCGACGCTTCGTTTTCTGAGAAAGCTGTCAACTGTTCAGTCCTCGAGAAGCGTGCTGCCAACTCTGTCAGTCTTTAGCATTTAATATTTTTTTGACATTTGATGGACTGTTGAGTGGGCGCATCGATCGGCGTCCTAGTAGGCACATGGGGCCGCATGGGGGCACATGCTTGTGAGGCGCTTGGTGTTGAGAGGCACGTCTGTGTGATGTACGGTATCTGACCGGCGCATCCGCTTCGTGACACGTCTTTAATGGTACGACTGTTACGATCTTCGAGTGCTTTAAATAGCCGTTTTGACTTGGCTGAATTCGAAGCATCCGGTTCATCCATTTAATGCAAATTCATTGCACGGAATTCGGAGAGCCATCCACTTGGCGCATGGGTTTGATTTGCCCGGCCTGTAAATAGTGGCATGGAGAGAGTTTGCTTCTCGTTCTCTCACGTTCTTCCGATATGAACTTGTTTACTCGGATGTATTCTGTTGATGAGATGCTCCCAAGGGTGAAGATGCGACGCAATGTCTTCATTGATG
Organism: Iris pallida; assembly: GCA_029216955.1. Taxonomy (NCBI): domain Eukaryota; kingdom Viridiplantae; phylum Streptophyta; class Magnoliopsida; order Asparagales; family Iridaceae; genus Iris; species Iris pallida. Next base: position 2,945,670 of record JANAVB010025600.1, read on the forward strand.
CACTTGAAGGTGACTGTTACATCCAAAAGTCAGAGTCGAGGGCTTCCGAGGCAGGCGGAAGGTGCCTGTTGCATCCAAAGATAGCACGAGCCTCGTCTCCGATATTCTGGAAGAGCCGCAGATCGGAATGGCGGTGCTGAGGCTTTGGGGGCTCTTTTTTCCTTCAAAGTGGGTGTTGCCCACTCTGGTTGTGTTGAAAGCTGCTCCTTTAGCTGCGGTTTCGATTACGGTCTTCCTTCGCCTTTGGAGGCTCTTTTGAAGCCTCCCCTGGCCACAGGTCGGCTTGCGGTGCTCTTCTCTTCCTCGGTTTGGGGAGCTTTTCCTCCAGCTAGAGGGTTGATTGCCACCCTTGTTCTGCTCAATAAATGCTTCATTAGTCGAAGCATTTAGACGGCGGTGAGCCTGGCTGGAAGAGCGGCACATAACTGGGCTGCTGAAGGGATGCACATAACTGAGCTGCCGAAGGGATGCACATAACTGAGGATACACATGACTGAGCTGCTGAAAGGATGCGCCCTGCTGAGGGCACATGGTGGGATGCGCCTGACTGGGGCGCATGGTGATTGCTGCGCCTATTTGAGGGCGCATGGTGGCTGTTGGCTGTAGACTTAGGATCTTTTCTTTTGTAGAAATTCTTCTTTGTACAATCTTTTCTCGACATGTAATAGACTTTTATATGTAATAAAAAGTCCTCTTTCAATGTCCATATTTGTTGTTTTTGCTGTGTGAAGTACTTTGTCCGAGCTCTGGCGCATGTAGTGTCTGGCGCATAGGACTTCTGGTTCTGAAATTCCATGCTTCTACAGTATATATTTCTTAAATTTACTCATATATTCATCAATAATAGTGGCGTATAGACTAGGCTATGGCTATAGGTAATTAAATTCCTAAGTTTTAGTTTGGCGACAGGTCATGAATATATATAGGTGTTTGGATTCTAAACTTAAATGATATATTAAAATATGAATACTAGTAAATAATTAATTAAATAAAAAAGGGAAAGGGGTTTTAAGTCACTAATAATATATTCCACATTTATATAGGCCCAAAGAGTATATGTACTATATATATATATATATATATGCTGAGGCGCTACACAAGGTAAATACCATACACACTCATATTGGTTTAAAATAATTTTATAATAAATAATTATATATATTAAATATTAATCTAAATTATTTATGATCATCGATCAAATAATAGCATGCGGGAGCTCAATTAGGTGGAACACGATTGACATGTGTGTAGTAGACTCAAAATAGTTCAAAACCATATATTTGGTCGATATCGAGCCCTAAAATTAAATTGGAAGTTTGGTCAAGTTTTGTGGTAGATGGTCCACTGGCTTAAATTGACCAAAAAGTTGTGCGAGCAAGGGAACAAGTTTGAGTGGGACATGATATATCAAAATAAAGATAATCTTGCCTACGACAAAACTTATGAAGAAAATTTCGAGAGATTGACATCACTGGCGCTCCAAAAATCAAAGTCATAGAAAAGTACATTTAATGATCGAACTAAATTATAATAAAATTATTTATCGAAAATAATTCATCTAATATTTTTTTTAAAAGCACCCTAAAATCCAGGGGTTTATATCCGACCTACCTTACAAGAATTTCGTCATCAAAATTTAAAATCATCCAATGAGTCAAGATATAATATGTAGCTGCTAAGGCTTCCTTACTCTATCTTCTATCCTTATGATCACCTCTTTTGTTTCTCGAAGTCCTTACAATTATTTTGATTTAGGTTCAACAAAGGTCCTTTTATCATATACTATGTCGTTTATCTTTTAGAATCTTTCATACCAATATACCATAAAATATATGTCATCCTCGATATATGCACATATGTCAACAATGTTTGGTTATCAGCCATGTTTCCAACCTCAATCGTGAATAGTTGGTTTCCTTATTCTATCCCAAGTACTTTTATATTATCAACCACAAGCTCTCTGTATTAATGGTCTTCAATCCTTCTCTACTGCTTATTCTTGTCGTAAGTCATTGTCTCATTATTTGATCATAATCAATATTATCCATAATATAATCGTTTAATTTGTTTCTTACAGTCACGCTTACTACTCTATCTCATATCGCGAGTCACTGATGCCTATCCTAGAAACTTACCCCAATTAACCTATATGGAAATTTATCCGCTCTGGACTACCCAAATATTCCAGTCACACCAACAACATGACCTAGTTATACTATATAATATAACTATGAGGTTTGTCTATTTCAATTGTCTATTAAAAGGAAGGTAACAAGAGCATAAGACTGGATCGAGCAATCCATATCATTATTCAAACAAGTTAAGGGTCAAGCAAGACATGAAAGATTGTCGAAATATCTCTAAGAATGGTATGAGGCCAAACGAGATGCATATGATGTAGCCTAGGTAAAACTCGAGAACCTTATACCTCCGTATTTATGTCACGTGAAGTTACTGCCAAGGCAGTGTGCATCTGGCTGTAATAACTTTCTTATTCCATAATACGACGGATGGCTACAGTGCACAGCTGCCACGCCAGATAATACAGGTTTTTGAGCTTATCTTGGCCAAATCCATAAAATATCAATCAGATGCATAGGTGTGGTTCAAGTAAGATCCGTGAAACATATGTAATCATGATGCCGTCATCTGAAGTCCTACCTCGCCAGTATTTCTCTAAATACAAAAACTTTCGATTCCGTAATACAAGGTTAAATATACTTTTTCAAACTTTTCCTGGACCCATCCATATGGAATTTCCAACAATTTACCAAAAGGAACGAAAAGAATTACTCAAGACGTCAACATGGAAAAGTTTAGTCAATTCTTCGGAAAGATGGAACACAAAAGCAATCATGTCAAGCAAGAAGATGACTTGAGAGCAATCATGTTATAGTGTAATGACCTGCTCCGTCCTAGCGGAACGCCGATTCAAACGACAAGTGCAACGACACAAACGAGCCGTCGACCCAAAAAGTTGGCATCGACCTGAAGAAGAATCGATGCAAGGCTTACATTGGCCGTCAAGATGAATCCAGATTTAGACTTTCAAAGGCGCGCTCGGAGTATTGCTCGGCCGATGCGAACATCGCTAAGGTGGGTGGCTTCGATGAACCCGTCTTTTCTTAGCCTAGACACTTAACAATGCGGACACTATCACGAGAATCGTTAGGCGATAACACCGTGCATGTTAATAAATGACTCAACGCACCTAGATAAGGGATTAATCCCACCTTGCATGCTTGTATAGAATATGGAAAGAAATATGAAAAATATGAGAACTCTAGCACCGCGCTCCATGCTCGTGCTACGGCACAAGCTTACGTTCAAGTCCCCTACGCGTTCAACAATGAAACAATGAATGGATTACAACAATGAAACGGGAAGACTATCAACATAGTCGTTCCAAGTAGAGTATAACAACATTGAAAGATTATGGGACCGATGGGTCTCCAAAGCGACTCCCGCACGGGGAGTTGCATAATATGTGAATGAAAGAATGAATGGATAAGTGAATGAATGAGCCAACGAATGAAAGAATGAATACGTGAATGAATCAATGAACGAACAAACAAGTGAAAGAAAGAAAGAGTGAATAAAAGATAAGAAGGAAAAGAATGGTTAGCGACAGGTATGACGGGCACGTGCAACGGGGCTCGCTACCCGCGTTGCACGGATGCCAACCTAGTCGATAACGCATTATGGCTAAGGGTTAGCCTACGGCTCGGAGACAGCCGTTAAGTTAAAATGACAAATAATATGAAATGGCCGTGGACAATACCCTCGTATACGGGAGGTGGGAGATATAAGGGATTTTCGCGGCATGATCAAAGGGAGGATCGTGGCCGGCCTAGGCAAAAATCAAAGGGGGCTTAAGGGCTGCCTGGGGGGGGCTTGGCTACCCGGGGGACGTAAGTGCAGGGTATTTTCAAGACACTATCAACGTGTACCAGCCGCACGCTCTGAATAGTTGCGAAATACCAAGAGAAAAAGGGTCCAAAATGGCTTGTGATGCCAGCAACCGGTGCATATACAGTTAGGTGGGATTTGCTGGTGGCGATCCACGTACAAGTCCTTGCATTGAACAAAGTGGTCTAAGTTAACTAAATGAAGTGCCTTCTGAACAGGCTTGAAATATAACACACCAAAGGATAAAGAGTACTTCGTGAAATTGAGTTAGGAAACACGCCTACGAAGCGCTAGGCCTGAGGCAGGGACACGCCCTTGACATTGAATGCTTATGTAAATCACGATAAGTTATTACATATGAATTGTTGACTAACTTGGTTTACTTTGGACAGGAAAGGCCGGACGGTAAGTATGGGTAAGTCGTGCATGAAATTCCATACGACACTTGTATTCGGCAACACGAGATAGGCTATAAAATATTCCATGTAAATGATCCTAAGGCAAGATTAGAAAGACAATGAATGATAGACGGTGCACAAAAGTAAATAGAACGTGTTTGGTAATGATAGCATTGTGGGCGAGCTAGCCTCCCCACCAGTGCATAACAATGTACTGATAATCCTACAGTCTGCTTGCAGGATGCAGGAGACGTCATCGGGTGCGGAGCTTCCCTCGAACGCGCTAAGGCGCGGAGCTATATCTGGAGCCTTGGAGCGTTGCAAGGAGCTGGAGCACCATATACAGGACATAATGTATCGGAACATCGCCATAAATTATTTCATGTTGTAAGCTGTCACGCCCCAGAACCAGAATACTGGAGAGCGGGGGAGTGACTCAGCCAGCTACGTATTACGGGTAGATGAATACCGTATAATACGATTAATGCTGTCTAACCAGACGAGGGGGTGCATACTACATAAAGGTCTTACTATGGTCATTTCACATCTATTGTCTCAATCATTCAAACAAGAAACAGAAATAGAGAACATATAAGATAAAGCAGTAAGGCGTCCCAAACGCTCAGTCAAAATGTTCTTGACATCTGGCTTTACAAAACATAGCCAGATGATGTAGTAAGGTATACACAATTGTTATCAGCTGCAGTCTGACTTTAGTTACAATTATGTAAAAAGTAAGTACAAGACAATCCGACTAACATGTCAGTGCCAAACGGCAAGGTATAAGGTATTTAACAAAACGAGCGGGAAAGTAAGAAAACCCACTCGAGTCCTCCTGCGATCGTCCTTCTAGTGTTGACCATCTTGGAGGTAGAAGTAAGCTGGATCCTCGGGGACTGGCTCTAAATCTGGCCATGCAAAACCAGAGAGGTTAGACCTCTAAATAGCAAGTACCACAAGGGAGGACGATATGAAGGACTAAACCAGTAAGTAAGAGAATATAATAATAGATCTCTGCTTGCTACTAGGACTCACATCATATCAAGACACTTCGAACCAACCTTCCAACCAAACAAGGACAGAAGTTGGCTCGTCATGTCCTGACATTCTGATCATCCTAGTTAGGTAACAGAGTACAGTGCACAAACAAATCATCTTGAACGGCCAATCAACTCCTACGGCTTGCTATTATGAGTTCCAAGTTATCCTGGAATAATGCAATTAGGGATTCCTCAGTTCTTACTATGTGCAAGCAAGGCTAGTCTATCCAGTCAATCAATTGGCCCATGCATGAATTAGACGAGTCCTAGCAGGACGCTCGTCAATATACAATATACAATAATAATAAAAGCAGATACTGTTCCCTGCCCGTGTGGCAGATTTACAGTATCTGTGGGAACCAGCCGGCCCGTCGGGTACTACTCGTTCCAAGGGGGCTGCCATGTAAGAATTCGGGAATCCATTCTCTCCATGCAATCATTATTTTATTTAACTTAATAGTCCCTACGTTGAGTGAAATCCCATGCCGTGGATCATGGTCATTCAAATGAGTACTTTCGTACGGGGTACGATATGCACAACTCTACAACGATACCAGTGCGGTTAGGTTGCAGGTCTTACATAGCGTAATGCAACAATCAAATCTAACCACGGTAATCATGCCTTGACCATAAAGTACACATACTTCTTTTTGGAAGATAAAAATAACTAAATAAATAAATAAATAATTTGAAGCCTGCATGTGCCTGTATGTCAATATTCGAGATTAGCCAGTCGATTACAATAGTTCATTTCATGAACGTGTCTTATTCATTTAATTCAATAAGACGACTAGCCAGTCTCTTTAGTTCCAACTAGGAACGCATGATCAATTTTAGTCAAGCTAACAATTATTATCAATGGTATCAAGGCATGAAAGTCAACTAGTATTCAGTGGGGTCGAGTCTACAACCCTCAGGGTTTAATTCCAGTCAATCCGGGTATCTATAACTCAATTCATGACACATGGTACATCCCACGTCACAATCTATAATTAACAGAATTACTAGCATATCATGATTATATCAAGTTTATGCAAAAAGGCGTAAGGATATAAAATGGACGTAAAATATCTAATAAAATATCAATATTCAGGGCTATAGAATAGTCATGCGGCTAAGTCTAGTGCGGCTAGGATGGATCTTATGCGGCAGGGAAAGGAGTCGGATTTATGCGGCTCAGTGGGCAGAGGCACATGCGGCTGAAAATGTGGGAACCTATGCGGCTGGCGAGTGGGACTAGCTCCCATGCGGCAAGCAGAAGGGATGTTCCATGCGGCTAGGATGAATTGGGCTCATGCGGCCGAAAAGACAAGGCACATGCGGTCAGCGGAAAGGGTGCTCATGCGGCTAGCGGGAATGAGTCCATGCGGCTCAACCAAGTCGAACCCCATGCGGCCGGGTCAAGAAGATTGCTTATGCGGCTGGCGGGGGGGGGGAAGTTCATGCGGCTATAAAGTTCAGGACCTCATGCGGCCAGCGAGTGAGTCTGGTTCATGCGGCTGGATTTGGAGAGAAATCCATGCGGTCAAGAAAGACGGGGGCACATATGCGGTTAAGTGGGAAAAGTCCATGCGGCTAAGAGAACTCCCTATGCGGCTGGGCTCAAATGAGTCTCATGCGGCCGGGTAGAAACTTTCCATGCGGCTGAGAAGGAAACAACCCATGCGGCTAGGAATCACTTGCCGCATGAATTATTCATGCGGTCAAGTCAAGTACTGTTCTTCTTCTCCAAGTTTCAGAGAAGAAGAACACCATAAACCCAAGCTTCAAAGTTCCATAAAACCTTCATCCAGAGTCCAAATTCGAACTTCCTTAGGTCAAAATTGGGTAGAACGAAATTCTCTACAACATGGAACCATCAAAACTTGAAGATAACAAAGTTTACTAGATCAAAACCTAAGAAACCCGAAAATGTAACAAACTTAGATCTACAACAAATTAGCCATGGAAATTAAAAATGCTAAGTACTAAAGAGACATAGAATCAAATAAGGAGGATGATGGAACAATAATAATGGGAATCCATCAAGAAGCAAGTTGGCACTTGCCTACGGTTTGGTAGGTGGAGAGAGTAATGAAGAAGAAGAAAAGGAGTAATGGTGAGAATGAGTAATGAGGAGAGAGAATGGTGAGGGTGGCTTAAATATGGAAGGGGTGGTAGGTGAAAGTTGGGCCGGGTCCAATGGGTCCAATGGGTCGGGTTGCACGGGTCCAACAAGGCTAACCCGAAAGTAAGACTAAAGCAGGAAATAAAATGCAGGTAATAAAATTACAGGAAGAAATATAGAAATAAAATTGCAGGAAATAAATTGACATGAAAATTAAAGAGCAGCTAATTAATTAACATGAAAATTTAAAGAGCAGATAATAGAATTACAGAAAAATAAAGTGCAGAAAATAAAATGCAGATAATTAATTAACATGAAGTTATTAAGAATTTAAATACAGGATACTACATGATAAATGCTAAATAAATACATTCAGGCAATATACGTATTAAAATACGCATTCTGGGAACGGAGAGTGACATCTCTACCCTCCTTAGAAAAATTCCGTCCTCGGAATTTCAAATCCAAGCAGGATAGAAACATCGGGGCTAAACTAATCTAAGTGCAAGCAATTCAATGAAGCAATCCTTTTACAATATCCATAGCAAGTAACATATATGTAAACCCATCAATCTACGATATCAAGTAATTCTACCCATAAGGTGATAAGCATGAGGAATCAAAACAATCAAGGTATACAGAAAAAGATATACCTTGTGAGTCAAATAGGTGTGGATACCGTGATCGGATATCATCCTCACGTTCCCACGTTGACTCTCCCAAGGAGTGATGACCCCAAGCAACTCGGACAAGACTAATTGTATGGTTCTTGAGTATCTTCTCTCTTCGGTCCAAAATGGACACAGGCTGTTCCTCGTAAGACAGGTTGGTACCAACAACCAGCTCAGAGTGATCGAGGACATGGCTTGGGTCCGGTACATACCTACGTAATTGAGATACATGAAATACGTCATGTACCTCTCGTAACGAAGGTGGGAGTGATAAACGATAAGCAACATCGCCTATCCGATCAAGGATAACAAATGGGCCCACGTACCGCGGACTCAACTTCCCGCGAACGCCAAACCTAATGACCCCACGGGTAGGTGAGATTCGTAAGAACACGTGGTCCCCAACAGAAAACTCTAGCGGCCTACGATGCTGGTCCGCCCAATGACGATGCCGGTCCTGCGCAACTCGAAGTCGCTCTCTAATTCCCTTAACCAATTCAACCGTCTGAACAATCATTTCTGGGCCTAACATCTTCCTTTCTCCGATATCATCCCATGCTAGTGGCGACCTGCACTTCTTACCATATAATGCCTCAAATGGCGCCATCTGGATACTGGCTTGATAACTGTTGTTGTATGAGAACTCGACCAAGTGAAGGTGACTCTCCCAAGACCCTCCAAAATCTAGAGTACAAGCTCGCAACATGTCTTCTAAAGTCTGAATCGTCCTTTCTGATTGCCCGTCCGTCTGTGGATGGTAAGCCGTGCTAAATCTTAACTTGGTACCCAGACTATGATGCAAGCTCTTCCAGAAATGCGATGTAAAGCGGGTATCTCGATCCGACACAATACTGACAGGGACTCCATGCTGCCTGACTATCTGTTGCATATATAACTCTGCCAACTTTTCTGTAGATTGCCCTACTCTGAAAGGAAGAAAATGTGCTACCTTTGTAAGCCGATCCACTATCACCCAAATAGCATCTTTACCACTTGGTGATCTCGGTAAACCGGTCACAAAGTCCATTGTAATATGTTTCCATTTCCATTCCGGAATAGGAAGCGGTTGCAATAATCCAGCTGGCCTCTGTTGTTCTGCCTTCACTTGCTGACATACCAAGCAACGGGAAACAAATCTAGCTATCTCTCTCTTCATCCCGTTCCACCAGAAATGCTGCTTGATATCTTGGTACATCTTGGTCCCTCCAGGGTGTATAGAATACTGGGAACTGTGAGCTTCTGCCATAACCTCCTGTCTGATATCTCCACTAGGCACACATAGACGTGATCCAAACCTAAGTGTACCATCTTCATGAATTCTCATCTCCTTCCTGAGCCCTGACTCACATTCTGCCCTAAGCTTCTGAATCCTTGGGTCCTGTGCCTGAGCTGCCTTGATCCTGTCTACTAAGTCGGATTGAACTTGCAGACTCGCCAGAATTCCTATATCATTAGGAAGTATAACTTCGATGCCCATCTCCTGAAGGTCTTCTAAGATGTGCTTCTGCGTTGTCAACATAAATGCGCCGCCTCTTCTACTGAGAGCGTCTGCTACCACATTAGCCTTGCCTGGATGATACTGAAGCTCCACGTCATAATCCTTGATCAACTCCAACCATCTTCTCTGCCTTATGTTCAGCTCCTTCTGAGTAAAGATGTACTTCAGACTTTTGTGGTCTGTGTACATTTCCACTCGGTCACCATATAAATAATGTCTCCATAGCTTCAAAGCAAATACTACTGCCGCCAACTCCAAATCATGAGTTGGATAATTCTTCTCGTGGTCTCGAAGCTGCCTAGATGCATATGCAATCACCTTCCCATGTTGCATAAGGACACATCCAAGTCCTTTACCTGACGCATCACAATATACAGTAAAACCTCCTGGTCCAACTGGCAACGTAAGAATGGGCGCTGATATCAACTTCTGCTTTAGATTTTCAAATGAGGCCTGGCATTCTACAGACCAAACGAATAGTACATCCTTCCGTGTCAAGCGGGTCATGGGTGCTGAAAGTCTTGCAAAATCTGACACAAACCTTCTGTAATATCCTGCCAATCCCAAGAAACTCCGTACATCAGCTACGGTCTTGGGTACTGGCCAATTCTTTACTGCTTCTACCTTCTTGGGATCTACTGCTACTCCAGCTCCTGATATGATATGACCCAAAAATGAAATATGATCCGTCCAAAACTCACACTTGCTGAGCTTGGCATACAACTGCTTCTCTCTTAGAACCTGCAACACTTTCCTGAGGTGGTCTTCATGCTCCTCTTCACTAGCAGAGTATACGAGAATGTCATCGAGGAATACTACGACAAACTGATCTAAATACGGCATAAAGATGCGGTTCATCAAATCCATAAATATCGCTGGAGCATTGGTCAAACCAAACGGCATTACTAAGAACTCATAATGCCCATACTTCGACCTGAATGCTGTCTTGGGAATATCCTCCTTCCGAACCCTCACCTGATGATACCCTGAACGAAGATCTATCTTGGAGAAAACTCTAGCCTTGCTCAACTGATCAAATAAGTCGTCGATCCTTGGTAGTGGGTACTTGTTCTTTACTGTTGCCGCATTAAGCTTCCTGTAATCGATGCACAATCTGGACGACCCATCCTTCTTCCCCATAAGTACCACTGGTGCTGCCCATGGTGACACGCTAGCTTGGATGAACTTCTTCTCCTTCAATTCCTCTATGTGCTGATACACCTTGGCCTGCTCTGAATCCGCCATTCTGTAAACCCGATCTGATATTGGTTTAGTTCCTGGTGCCAATTCTATACTGAACTCAATATCTCTAACCGGTGGGAGACCTGGAAGTTCTTCAGGAAATACGTCTAGAAATTCTTCAACTACCTTCAGAATCTGAACCTCTTCCATTGCCGTCACTACTCCCTGTTCTTGTTGAGTTGCCTCTGACCTGACCAAGGTGAACCTCTCCATGCCTGGAATATCAAAAGATACACTTCCACTACGACAATCTATTGTCGCATGACTGTCTTTCAGCCAGTCCATGCCTAAGATAACGTCGAAATTTCCAACAGGAAATTCTATCAACCGGGCGGGTAAAGGATGCCCGCACACTACGACACTACATGCTAAACTAACTCTACTAACTCCCACGAGCCCATTACCAGTGAGTATATTCAACCTCCCTGGCAATGCCTCGAACTCCACTCCTAGTCGTGTCGCAAATTGTGCAGATATAAATGAATGGGATGCTCCCGAATCAAACAATGCTACAGCGGGATATGAGGCGACGAGAATGTTACCTGCCACAACATCTCCCGATGCCAATGCCTCTTCCAAGGACAGTGTGAATGCCTGCCCTCGACCTCCTTGCTGATTCCCATGCCGTGGCCTAGCCTGGTGCTGCTGCTGGCCCCTGCCTTGATGATGCTGGGGCGGTCTATGCTGGTGTTGCTGCATCGGCGGCCCCTGCTGCCGAAACATCTGAGCCTGTGATACTAACGGACGCTGCGCCAACGGCCTCACTGCCAATGCTGGTCCTCGATACTGTCCTACCCCTGGTGCTGGCAGAGCAGGAAACTGCTGCCCTGGCCCTCCTGCCCTCGAATTCATGGGACATGTGGTAACCCGATGATCTGGGTTTCCACATATCAGACACAGTCCATTCAATGTTCGACACACATCTCTAGTGTGTCCCATCTTCCCACAATAAGTGCAGCCCGCCGGGGGTTGCTGGTTCTTCCTCTGTTGCTGTTGTTGTTGCCTTGGTGGTGGTGCTGGCCCTCGCATCGCCACATCGTGGATACGAATGCCAGTGGATGGTACTGTTGTTCGGGGCGCCGCTCCCCCTCCTCCTTCAATCTGACTGTGGGATCTCTTCTGACCCCCAGTCCTTACTGCAAGCCTCTGAATGGTGATCTCATGCCTTCGAGTCGCCGTCAATATCTTATCAAAAGTCTGGTAATTGTGCCCTTCTATCAATTGCAAGAGCTCAAGATGAAACCCTTGCTGGAACCTCATAGCCCTCTGGCGCTCCGTCGCTACCATCTCTGGGGCAAATCTACTCAATCTGCAGAACTCCGCTGCAAAAGCATCTACAGTCTTGCCAGCCTGTCTGAGGTTGATAAACTTCTGTTGCAGCTCAAACTGTGCCACAACTCCATAGTACTTTGTCTTGAACCTTGCAGTAAAATCATCCCAAGCCACAGGACGTCTGATGCCTACTTCCTCTGCTTCCCACCAATCACGTACGAGATCCTGAAGTAACAACTTTACTAGATCCACACGTTCTTCTGCCGGCACCTTAGCGGCTGTCTGAATAGCCTCGATATCCTTAAGCCATGCATCTGCTGAGATAGCATCCTCCGTGCCTTCGAAACGACGGGGGTTGTACTTGCAAAATCGGGCTGACGCTCCTGAATCTGGCCTCGCCCCTCTTTCCAATGCCGTCTGTAATCCTTGGTTGAGTAGTACATTCTGCTCTTGCAACTGAGCGTGCATGCGCTGCTGGGCTAACATCTGGTGTTGCTGAGTGGCCATCATCCGTCTCATAATCTCTAGAAGGGCTGGTGTGTCCACTTGGGTAGGTGGAACTGTTGGTGGGGGTGGAACATCCGGATACTGCGGTCCAACCGCTGGTTCTACTATCACTTCTTCCTGGATAGTCTCTTGAGTTAGTACCGGCTCTTGTTGCTGACCAACATGGTCAGGTTGTCCATGCTGCTGTCCATGTTGTTGTTGTCCAGCTCTAACAGGTGCGGACGAGGTGCCCCTAAGAAAAGGGACAAGAGAACAATCAAACGACCGGACATGAAGGATCAATGAAGTCAAAGGATACTGGAATGTCAAGCAAGGGTTGAGAACAACGAATCATGAGATCAAGGGGGAACATATATGATTGAGACATCCTATAAATCAAAACACCCCACAAGTCTGAAACCAGACCTGCATGGGCTACCACTAAAACCTTGTCACGCCCCAGAACCAGAATACTGGAGAGCGGGGGAGTGACTCAGCCAGCTACGTATTACGGGTAGATGCATACCGTATAATACGATTAATGATGTCTAACCAGACGAGGGGGTGCATACTACATAAAGGTCTTACTATGGTCATTCACATCTATTGTCTCAATCATTCAAACAAGAAACAGAAATAGAGAACATATAAGATAAAGAAGTAAGGCGTCCCAAACGCTCAGTCAAAATGTTCTTAACATCTGGCTTTACAAAACATAGCCAAATGATGTAGTAAGGTATACACAATTGTTATCAGCTGCAGTCTGACTTTAGTTACAATTATGTAAAAAGTAAGTACAAGACAATCCGACTAACATGTCAGTGCCAAACGGCAAGGTATAAGGTATTTAACAAAACGAGCGAGAAAGTAAGAAAATCCACTCGAGTCCTCCTGCGATCGTCCTTCTAGTGTTGACCATCTTGGAGGTAGAAGTAAGCTGGATCCTCGGGGACTGGCTCTAAATCTGGCCATGCAAAACCAGAGAGGTTAGACCTCTAAATAGCAAGTACCACAAGGGAGGACGATATGAAGGACTAAACCAGTAAGTAAGAGAATATAATAATAGATCTCTGCTTGCTACTAGGACTCACATCACATCAAGACACTTCGAACCAACCTCCCAACCAAACAAGGACAGAAGTTGGCTCGTCATGTCCTGACATTCTGATCATCCTAGTTAGGTAACAGAGTACAGTGCACAAACAAATCATCTTGAACGGCCAATCAACTCCTACGGCTTGCTATTATGAGTTCCAAGTTATCCTGGAATAATACAATTAGGGATTCCTCAGTTCTTACTATGTGCAAGCAAGGCTAGTCTATCCAGTCAATCAATTGGCCCATGCATGAATTAGACGAGTCCTAGCAGGACGCTCGTCAATATACAATATGCAATAATAATAAAAGCAGATACTGTTCCCTGCCCGTGTGGCAGATTTACAGTATCTGTGGGAACCAGCCGGCCCGCCGGGTACTACTCGTTCCAAGGGGGCTGCCATGTAAGAATTCGAGAATCCATTCTCTCCATGCAATCATTATTTTATTTAACTTAATAGTCCCTACGTTGAGTGAAATCCCATGCCGTGGATCATGGTCATTCAAATGAGTACTTTCGTACGGGGTACGATATGCACAACTCTACAACGATACCAGTGCGGTTAGGTTGCAGGTCTTACATAGCGTAATGCAACAATCAAATCTAACCACGGTAATCATGCCTTGACCATAAAGTACACATACTTCTTTTTGGAAGATAAAAATAACTAAATAAATAAATAAATAATTTGAAGCCTGTATGTGCCTGTATGTCAATATTCGAGATTAGCCAGTCGATTACAATAGTTCATTTCATGAACGTGTCTCATTCATTTAATTCAATAAGGCGACTAGCCAGTCTCTTTAGTTCCAACTAGGAACGCATGATCAATTTTAGTCAAGCTAACAATTATTATCAATGGTATCAAGGCATGAAAGTCAACTAGTATTCAGTGGGGTCGAGTCTACAACCCTCAGGGTTTAATTTCAGTCAATCCGGGTATCTATAACTCAATTCATGACACATGGTACATCCCACGTCACAATCTATAATTAACAGAATTACTAGCATATCATGATTATATCAAGTTTATGCAAAAAGGCGTAAGGATATAAAATGGACGTAAAATATCTAATAAAATATCAATATTCAGGGCTATAGAATAGTCATGCGGTTAAGTCTAGTGCGGCCAGGATGGATCTTATGCGGCAGGGAAAGGAGTCGGATTTATGCGGCTCAGTGGGCAGAGGCACATGCGGCTGAAAATGCGGGAACCTATGCGGCTGGCGAGTGGGACTAGCTCCCATGCGGCAAGCAGAAGGGATGTTCCATGTGGCTAGGATGAATTGGGCTCATGCGGCCGAAAAGACAAGGCACATGCGGTCAGCGGAAAGGGTGCTCATGCGGCTGGCGGGAATGAGTCCATGCGGCTCAACCAAGTCGAACCCCATGCGGCCGGGTCAAGGAGATTGCTTATGCGGCTGGCGGGGGGGGGGGGGGGGAGTTCATGCGGCTATAAAGTTCAGGACCTCATTCGGCCAGCGAGTGAGTCTGGTTCATGCGGCTGGATTTGGAGAGAAATCCATGCGGTCAAGAAAGACGGGGGCGCATATGCGGTTAAGTGGGAAAAGTCCATGCGGCTAAGAGAACTCCCTATGCGACTGGGCTCAAATGAGTCTCATGCGGCCGGGTAGAAACTTTCCATGCGACTGAGAAGGAAACAACCCATGCGGCTAGGAATCACTTGCCGCATGAATTATTCATGCGGTCAAGTCAAGTACTGTTCTTCTTCTCCAAGTTTCAGAGAAGAAGAACACCATAAACCCAAGCTTCAAAGTTCCATAAAACCTTCATCCAGAGTCCAAATTCGAACTTCCTTAGGTCAAAATTGGGTAGAACAAAATTCTCTACAACATGGAACCATCAAAACTTGAAGATAACAAAGTTTACTAGATCAAAACCTAAGAAACCCGAAAATGTAACAAACTTAGATCTACAACAAATTAGCCATGGAAATTAAAAATGCTAAGTACTAAAGAGACATAGAATCAAATAAGGAGGATGATGGAACAATAATAATGGGAATCCATCAAGAAGCAAGTTGGCACTTGCCTACGGTTTGGTAGGTGGAGAGAGTAATGAAGAAGAAGAAAAGGAGTAATGGTGAGAATGAGTAATGAGGAGAGAGAATGGTGAGGGTGGCTTAAATATGGAAGGGGTGGTAGGTGGGAGTTGGGCCGGGTCCAATGGGTCCAATGGGTCGGGTTGCACGGGTCCAACAAGGCTAACCCGAAAGTAAGACTAAAGCAGGAAATAAAATGCAGGTAATAAAATTACAGGAAGAAATATAGAAATAAAATTGCAGGAAATAAATTGACATGAAAATTAAAGAGCAGCTAATTAATTAACATGAAATTTAAAGAGTAGATAATAGAATTGCAGAAAAATAAAGTGCAAAAAATAAAATGCAGATAATTAATTAACATGAAGTTATTAAGAATTTAAATACAGGATACTATATGATAAATGCTAAATAAATACATTCAGGCAATATACGTATTAAAATACGCATTCTGGGAACGGAGAGTGACATAAGCCACTTGACACGCCTTTTATGTTTCAGAGAGAGAGAGAGCTTGAGCGATTTGTAATATCGGCCTAGCGCCGCTTGTAAACTTCTTGAATATCAATAAAGAGTTGAATTCGCTTCTACTTGTGTTCATTTACTTTTTGCTGCAAATGGGGACACTCTGTGCGACTCTGTGGCCTAGCTCAAATCAGCCGTTTCTGGACTTAGCCTTGCACGGGTGCAACCTAGGCCCATGCGGCATCACGCCTTAGCAAGGACGATCGCTCTTACGGGAGCGGGGCATGACAGATTGGTATCAGAGCAAGGCTTCACGTCCTTGGACTTCATTTCGATTTTCTCAGTTTTGAAAGCTCGGTTTTGAAACAAAGAAGTGTACGCTCTCTCTCATTGTGCCTTGGAATTTTCCATATAATAAGTCTAATATTTTCAAAAGCTCATACAAGTACTTGGTTGAACGAGATCGATAGGCGAAGGCCTTTGTGCCGAACCACGACATACTTGAGTTGGAAGGAACCGATGCTAAGAGTTGCAAACGCAAGACGTGCTTGAATAACCTTACACTGACAATAGCAAACGAGTACGCGAGATCGAAGTATAGTTCGAACAGAATGGTTATGCACGCAGCCTTTTGGCTAAGTTGTCCCGAGTATCGCGCACCTAGACTTTATGGTACAAACGAGTTGCGAGCGAGATCGACTATCGCTCGGACGAGAATAAGGGAGACTTAGAACGTATGTTGATAGAGACGCTACTTGACCGGCGCTAAAGCGGACACGGGGAAATGGTTCTTAGATTTTGAAGAATGAGCGAACGCGCAATTGGACATGTCGATCGGGAGTCGAATAACCTTTCGCGGGTTTGTAGAATGACTTGACTAGGAGTGGTGTATGTGATAACTTCGAAGAAGGAAAAGAGCGAGTGTCGACGACTAGTCGAATGGCTCGAACCCTGAGTGGTGTATGGACGTTATAGAAATTGTTTGAGCGAGACTAAAGGATTTACGAATAGAACGAGTACGTCGGCAAGCGATGATATCGCGCAAGCCTTAGAATTAGTAACGCTTAGCTGGTTTCGACTTCGAGAGTCTCAAACGAGATATCGTTCGGACGAATTAAGAATACGTAGTACGAATCATAAAACGAATGGAGGTCTTGGTCGAGGAAACATAGAAGATCATGCATACGATTTTGAATTTAGTTGAATGAATTGAAACTTGAATTAAGGTGAATTACTCATAGACGAGATCAGGAATAGCACGGTCGGAAGATAGCGTGCATAAGAAACGTTGATTTGAAGATACGAGAATGACTAAGGAATTGAAATTGATGTTGCTCGATGAAGAGTTAGCACGCGACAATGTGAATTGAAGAATTAAGTTGCACGATTCGGAATTCGTTGCAAAAGGAAGATCGTTAGGTTATGTACATCATCGATGGTATTGAGGCATATCAAAGATCGATGTACGAT
Organism: Iris pallida; assembly: GCA_029216955.1. Lineage (NCBI taxonomy): Eukaryota > Viridiplantae > Streptophyta > Magnoliopsida > Asparagales > Iridaceae > Iris > Iris pallida. The sequence goes on from JANAVB010025600.1 coordinate 2,963,386, forward strand.
AACTCGGGGGTACTCTGATTCGATGAATGACGATCGTGTTAGAAGTTATTCTTTTGAAGGATGCTATGTTAGAAATGAATGTTTGGAATGAGGAAGAAAAGTGACCTAATTGTTCGGTGATAACCACAATGACAACGATCTTGTCTTGTGCAAGTGCAACTCCAGCCTCGCACATACGTCACGTCGGATTTGGGACGATCATTCCGCGTGAGCGTTGGCATGATGATTCATGTCCAGCAGGAATAATTGAACTCGAAATATCTTGACATGGCAATTTTGATTGCTTCAACTTGTGGTTTGAAACGAAAGTAAATTCGAGGATTGTTAGGACTTGCGATTGAAGAATGAGAAAACTTGAGAATTACGTAGGTCCAATCCGCGTATCGAAAACAAATTAGTCTAGATGCAAGCAAGAGTTACGCCCCGATGAGAATGATTATTCCGTGGGAGCATTGCATGGTGATTTATGAACCACCATGGATAATCGGACTTGCGTGAGATTGGGGCACAACATATTGTCAAAGATAGACGACCTCGTGATCGATTACATGAATTGGTTAGAGTTGGTGATTTAAATGGATTCGAATACGCGCAAACGATTGCATTGATGCGAATAGGTGATCGTGCTCGATGTTTAGAAATTTGAGTGACGCGAGCTTGGGTAGAAACTCCCGTAGAAATGAACAAATGGTTTGACCATAGGATTTGGGGCGGGCTTCGTGCAGCGACTTTGCACGATAAGCCACGGACTTGAGTTGTAACTATGACCTTGTGAGCTGACCTAGCGGATAGGCGGACGACCCTATGCCGAGTGATTGAACCTGTGCAATTGACATTACAGTATCGTCTGGACGGACGATAGACTTTGGGGCAACAAGACTTAGAGCATGAACGAAAAACTGGGAGTGTGCGTGATTTTGAGTCAAACAAAAAGTACTTAGACTTGGTCGACCCCGCTAAGAAGAAATCATACTAATTTCGTGGACAAGAGTGCTTGAGAAGCGATTCGGGTCATCTCGATGACCGAGATAAACGATAGTGAGATGCACGTGAGTTCGGTTTTAAATCGAAGTTAGCAAAACGATTGACAAATCGAAACTATCACGAGTAGCTTGTCCGACTTTGCTACTCGCTAAGCTTGGTTGAAATGTACGTATTCGGGGGATGAGTTGAATGCGTGCACGATCCAAACTCAGCGATATGATGAACTCGAATGCAGCTGCAAGTGGGTGTTGCGATGCGCATAAACGAACGAGTGAGTTTGCCTCAGCCTACGACTTTCGTGTTTGAGAATTACAACGCACCTCGTGCGACCGTTTCAGTCCCATGATACGTCGAAATAGCAACCAGTCGAAGAAACACGACAATTGAATAAGCACCATCAACTCTGAAATGAATGAAAAGCCATTCAATAAATCGACCAAACGTATGCGACACGAACTTGGAAAGGTATCGAGTATAGTTCGATGCCATCGAACGGTAAAGCCATTCGATAGGAATTGTCTAAGGTATGCACACGACGATGAGTAAAGGAACGGTAGGATGACCCACACTCAAGAAATCTCGAGGACGAGGCTTGTTTTGAGTGGTGTATTATGTAATGACCCGCTCCGCCCTAGCGGAACGCCGATTCAAACGGCAAGTGCAACGACTCAAACGAGCCGTCAACCCGAAGAGTTGGCATCGACCTGATGAAAACGATGCAAGGCTTACATTGGCCGTCAAGATGAATCCAGACTTAGACTTTCAAAGGCGCGTTCGGAGTATCGCTCGGCCGATACGAACATCGCTAAGGTGGGTGGCTCCGATGAACCTGTCTTTGCTTAGCCTAGACACTTAACAATGCGGACACTATCATGAGAATCGCTAGGCGATAACACCGTGCATGTTAATAAATAACTCAACGCACCTAGCTAAGGGAGTAATCCTACCTTGCATGCTTGTTTAGAATATGGAAAAGAACATGGAAAATATGAGAACTCTAGCACCGCGCTCCATGCTCGTGCTACGGCACAAGCTTACGTTCAAGTCCCTACGCGTTCAACAATGAAATAATAAATGGATTACAACAATGAAATAGGAAGACTATCAACATAGTCGTTCCAAGTAGAGTATAGCAACATTGAAAGATTATGGGACCGATGGGTCGCCAAGGGACTCCCGTACGGGGAGTTGCATAATATGTGAATGAAAGAATGAATGGATAAGTGAATGAATGAGCCAACGAATGAAAGAATGAATACGTGAATGAATCAATGAACGAAAAAACAAGTGAAAGAAAGAAAGAGTGAATAAAATATAAGAAGAAAAAGAATGGTTAGCGACAGGTATGACGGGCACGTACAACGGGGCTCGCTACCCACGCTGCACGGACGCCAACCTAGTCGATAACGCATTATGGCTAAAAGTTAGCTACGGCTCGGAGACAGCCGTTAAGTTAAAATGACAAATAATACGAAATGGTCGTGGACAATCCCCTATAGGAGGGGGAGATATAAGAGATTTTTGCGGCATGATCAAAGGGAGGATTGTGGCCGGCCTCGACAGAAATCAAAGGGGACTTACGGGCTGCCTGGGGGGGGCTTGACTACCCAGGGGACGTAAGTGCAGGGTTTTCAAGACACTATCAATGTGTACCAGCCGCACGCTCTGATAGTTGCGAAATACCAAAGGAAAAGGGTCCAAAATGGCTTGTGATGCCAGCGACGGTGCATATAGAGTTAAGTGGGCTTTGCTGGTGGCGATCCACGTGAAGTCCTTGCATTGAACAAAGTGATCTAAGTTAACTAAATGAAGTGCCTTCTGAACAGGCTTGAAATATAACACACCAAAGGATAAAGAGTACTTCGTGAAATTGAGTTAGGAAACAGCCTACGAAGCGCTAGGCCTGAGGCAGGGACACGCCCTTGACATTGAATGCTTATGTAAATCACGATAAATTATTACATATGAATTGTTGACTAACTTGGTTTACTTTGGACAGGGAAGGCCGAACGGTAAGTATGGGTAAGTCGTGCATGAAATTCCATGCGGCACTTGTATTCGGCAACACGAGATAGGCTATAAAAATATGCCATGTAAATGATCCTAAGGCAAGATTAGAAAGACAATGAATGATAGACGGTGCACAAAAGTAAATAAAACGTGTTTGGTAATGAAAGCATTGTGGGCGAGCTAGCCTCCCCACCAGTGCATAACAATGTACTGATAACCCCACAGTCTGCTTGCAGGATGCAGGAGACGTCGTCGGGGGCGGAGCTTCCCTCGAACGCGCTAAGGCGCAGAGCTATCTCTGGAGCCTTGGAGCGTTGCAAGGAGCTGGAGCACCATATACAGGAAAATATTATCGGAACAACGCCATAAATCATTCCATGTTTTAAGCCACTTGGCACGCCTTTTATGTTTCAGAGAGAGAGAGAGAGAGAGAGAGCTTGAGCGATTTGTATTATCGGCCTAGCGCCGCTTGTAAACTCTTGAATATCAATAAAGAGTTGAATTCGCTTCTACTTGTGTTCATTTACTTTCTGCTGCAAATGGGGACACTCTGGTGCGACTCTGTGGCCTAGCTCAAATCGGCCATTCTGGACTAGCCTTGCAAGGGCGCAACCGGCTCGTACGGCATCAGCCTTAGCGAGGACGATCGCTCCTGCGGGAGCGGGGCGTGACAGTAGAGTCCTAGAGAACCTATAATCCTGTGTAGATGTATTATAAAATTTTATTTCTTAATTGGTCACAGGCTCGTAGTAATACACCTATCCTAAGTCACTACGACTTCGTACCCTTTACGAAGACGAGACCTGTGGGCCACCATAAAAATTATGTCACGCCCAGTCCAAAAATTGCGGGACCAGGCCACGTGGCAATAGCCAGCTACACAATCAAGCATATTCCAGTCCAACTCAAATACGTATATGCCGTCAAGTGTCCAAGTATCTATAGTATACATCCACAAATTATACTAAAACTACTAAAAATCTAGATATGAAATATACAGAAAGACGATAAATAGGCATCAACTGACGATACCTGAAAGAGTAATCCGAAGAAGTAAATCCTCAATATCCTATGTCAGATCTCAGCATATACCTAGAAGGAAACCAGGTCCTCATGGGACGTACCAAGATACATAATATACATGCCGAAATAAAGTACAGTAAATATCATGTGAAGGGAGTAAACATATGATCCAGGAACGGGTAATAAAAAAATAGTCAGGTGATCAGTAACACTACTACTGTGCAAACTATATAGTCTGTGTGAGAAGTACTTGAGAACATGTTCGGGGAGTGGAGCTCTCTTTAAAGGGTACATGTGCTGGCTCGTCACCAGCTCAGCAACATCACTAACTAAGCTACAAGTAGCCCCTCCGTCTAGTGATCGTCCTTCCTACCCAATGATACTATCCCTGTCGCATCCACGTCCGACTAGTCTGACTCTAGAAAGTGATAAGTCAGAAGTTCAGTCAACATGTATACAGAAAATCCATCATCGAGTAAATATCCAAAATCATAACCGAGTCTCCTATATGCCATGCAATGTGAATCCGTGTATTGTGTCCATGTGTCAGCAGGAGTAGTAATTTAAGTACACGGATGAGAGTAGGTGAATGTAGAAGCATGTCCAAGTAAACGACTGATAGAAAATACAAGCATGTAAATACTGTAAATCAAATAGGCAAGGTATACTTGCCTGGAGTTGTCCAAACTGTGCTAAGACTGCAGTACCAAAGTCTATCCCACTATCCGTGAGAACCATACTCCATGCAATTATTTATCAACCCAAATCACAAAGAAATATATATCATACACTAAAGTATACGTATGACTAATAACTCCCACCTGGGAAGCTTGGGTCGTTCTAGTCACCTATTACCTTGGTTATCTAAGTCACTTGTAATTATATCATCTAGAACTAGGTCACACTAGTCTCTATAACCATTGTTGCGAGTAATATGAATTGCAAATTATAGGCTTAAAATATCAAGTCGTACCTCGTTATTCGTACAACGAAACTTACAACATGTGAATCGAGATGAGATGATCAGCCGCAAGATTAACAATCTTATCATGGCGATCCACATGCAACTAGTAAATTTCAGCGATATGGGATCACTGGAAACGCCTGATCTCAGTTTCAACACAAGGATTCCGAGATACGAACATAAATAGGAATTCAATTATAATTAATGGTGATACTTAAAAGAAAATCTACAGACATCATCAGACGATGAGACAAACATCACCAACATGTCCAAAAAGGTCAAATTAGCTAGGATATCCTACCCATAAGTCCAATTTGGACACATGAGCAAAACAGTAATTTCGGACCAAAATGATGTCCGCCGTTGGACTTGCCTTGCACCGAAAAATGTGTCAAGAAAAAAGTCAACTAAACCTAGCAAATTATATGTCCATGAATCCAGAATGATGATACAAACCCAATGGTATATCCGAAATTGGATTCTGATGAGCCGATCTCAAAATGACTCATTGGCCAAGACATTGGATTCCGGTTTGCACAACAATGCGTGTCGGAGCCAAAGTCCTTCAAACATAGCAAATTATATATGAATTTTAGCTAGAATGAAACTGCGAGTCCACTGGTGGTGTCATAATTGGAATCCGGAGTTCTGGGTTCAAAATTAGAATTTTACAAGTTGAAAATTACGGTTTCGAGAGGCCAACTTTGGCGTCGATTTCAACCAACCAAAGGACATCCTATGAAGCTAAAATTTTATCTTACAAAGATAGTTATACCTGCTGCGCACTGGAATTGATGGTTCATCAACCAGAGCTTCCACGAAAGAGAAATAAATCTGCGAAGTTGGCTCCACGAAACTGCACAAAATAAACGTAATTTAAATGGTCAACTTGGTGGCCAGTTTTGATCTATTAAACAATCGAATTAACGGTTGAAATTTTACGTGAGTAAAGGGGTATATACATAGATTAAGACGAAAGAATCTAATCGACGATCCAATGTCGAATTGTCCAAAGAACACGCCTAAAGTTGCTGTCCCAAAATGTGATTCTGGATTTGATTTTTGCGTGCGTCACGACAGAATTTCGTACGAAAAGCACGAATAGCCTAGACTGCACGTCGGAAAAGAAGGTGACAGCCATGCGGAATTTGCCGAGGCCGCACACAGTTGTGGG
>JANAVB010025600.1:2969553-3022053 GCA_029216955.1 Iris pallida
GAACCCACAAATTTTGTACACGTAATCTCTTAAGATCATTTCTTCTTGATTTTTCGAATGAAGTCGTATCCTCGCCAATACCAAGTGTTGCACCTAGTGCCGAAAAAGCAGGTTTTTAAAGTGTGTTCGACCTTGGATGCAGTTGTGGACACGGTGTCCTGTTCGATACTACAAGCAAGTGTCGGGTATGAATCCCTAACATAAGGTTAGATTTCAACAAAACGGTCAGAAGATTTGAACCATGTCAAGCTCTAGTCCCAAAATATGCAAGACCAGGCCATGTGGCAATGGCCAGCTACGCATTCAAGCGGACTCCATTCCAACTCAAATACGTATAAGCTGTCAAGTGTCCAAGTATCTATAGTATATCCACAAATTCTACTAAAACTACTAAGAAATGTAGATATAAAAGACTACAGAAAGACGATAAGAAGGCATAAACTGACGATACCTGAAAGAGTAATCTGAAGAAGTAAACCCTCAATATCCTATGTCAGATCTTAGCATATACCTATAAGAAAATTAGGTCCTTAGTGGGACGTAACAAGATACATAATATACATGCCAAAATAAAGTACAGTAAATAACATGTGAAGGGAGTAAACATATGATCCAGGAACGGGTAATAGAAAAATAGTCAGGTAATCAATAACACTACTACTATACAAACTATCTAGTCTGTGTGAGATGCACTTGAGGACAACGTTCGGGGAGTGGAGCTGTCTCTAAGGGGTACATGTGCAGTGGCTCGTCACCAGCTGCAGCAACATCACTAACTAAGCTACAAGTAGCCCCTCCGCCTAGTGATCGTCCTTCCCACCCAATGATACTGTCTATGTCGCATCCATCACACGACCAGTCCGACTCTAGAAAGTGATAAGTCCAGATGTCCAGTCAACATATACACAGAAAATCCATCATCGAGTAAATATACAATGAATCATAACCGAGTCTCCTATATGCCATGCAATGTGAATTCGTGTATTGTGTCCATGTGTCAGTAGGTGTAGTAATGTAAGTATACAGATGAGAGTAGGTGAATCGTAGCAGCATGTCCAAGTAAATGACTGATAGAAAATACAAGCATGTAAATACTGTAAATCAAATAGGCAAGGTATACTTGCCTGGAGTTGTCCAAACTGTGCTGAGACTGCAGTACCAAAGTCTATCCCACTATCCATGAGAACCATACTCCATACAATTATCTATCAACCCAAATCACAAACAAATATATCACACACTAAAATATACGTATGACTAATAACCCCACCTAGGGAGCTTGAGTCGTTCTAGTCACCTATTACCTTTGTTATCTAAGTCACTTGTAACTATATCGTCTAGAACTAGGTCACACTAGTCTCTATAATTATTATTGCTAGTAATATGAATTTCAAGTTATAGGTTTGAAATATCAAGTCGTATCTCGTTATTAGTACAACGAAACCTACGACATGTGAATCGAGACGAGATGATCAACCGTAAGGTTAATAATATTATCGTGGCTATCCATATGGTTAACTAGTCAATTTCACCGATGTGAGATTACTGGAATCGACTGGTCTCAGTTTTGACGTACGGATTCCGAGATATGGACATAAATAGGAATTCAATTATAATTAATGGTGATACATAAAAAAATATACAGACATCATCAAACGATAAAACAAAAATCACCAACGTGTCCAAAATGATCAAATTAGCTAGGTTAGCCTACCCATAAGTCCAATTTGGACACAGGAGCAAAACAATAATTTCTGGTCAAAACGATATCTACCATTGGACCCGCCTTGCACCGAAAAATGTACTAAGTTAAAGTCCACTATACCTAGAAAATTATATGTCTACGAGTCCATAATGACGATACGAACCCAATGTTATATCCAGAATTAGATTCCGATAAGCCGATCTCAAAATGACCCGTTGACGCGGACATTAGGATTTTGGTTTGCACAAAAATGCGTGCCGAAGCCAAAGTCCTCCAAACATAGCAAATTACATATGAATTTTAGCCAGAACAATGCCATGAGTCTACTGGTGGTGTCAGAATTGGAATCCGGAGTCCCGGGTTCAAAATTAAAATTTTACAAGTTGGAAATTACGGTTTTGAGAGGCCAACTTCGAAGTCGATTTTAACCAACCAAATGACATCCTATGAGGCTAAATTTTTTATGGCACAAAGGTGATTATGCCTGCTGCGCACCAGAGTTAGTGGTTCATCAACCGGAGCTTCGATGAGAGAGAAACGAATATGCGAAGTTGGCTCCACGAAACTGTCCAAAATTAACATAATTTAAATGGTCAACTTGGTGGCCAGTTTTGATCTATAAAACGATCGAATTAACGGTTTAAAATTTTATGTGAGTGAAGGGGTATATACCGAGATTGAGAAAAAAATTGGATCGACGATCCATATCAGATTGTCCAAAAAAAAAGCCTAGAGTTGCTGCCCCGAAACGCGATTCTGGATTTAATTTTTGCGTGCGTCACGACAAAATTTCGTGAGAAACGCACGAATAGCCTAGGCTACGTATCATGAAAGAAGGTAGCATCCATTGAGGGTTCGCAGGGTCCGTGTGCAGTTGTAGGCGGCAGTGTGCGACCGTTGTCGCGCTGCTGTGGCGCCTGCACGCATACGTATGCGTGCTGTTGGCCGCTCCGGGCATTGTGGTCGACGGAAAGGCAGGTCGCATCGTCGACAGTGGTGGCGGCCCGGCCAGGGGATACACGATGGTCCCGTACTGCTATAGCATCGCTGTTGCTGTAGTTAACGCTGCTGTCGCCACGGCTGTACATGCGTGCTTGCGCGACGACTTGGCACCTCTCGGGGAGGGTACACAGCACAGGGCTGTGCGTATGCCTACTGGAGGTTGCCAAGCCGGCGGTGGCGCACGGCTCGCACGGTGGCAGGCGGCCAGTGGTCGCTAGCGCGTGGAGGAGAAGAAAAAATGGAGATGGAGAAGATATGTACATAGAAAAAAATAGTTGCAGCTAGGGTTTATATATATATATATATATATAGAGAGAGAGAGAGAGAGAGAGAGAGACGGAGGAGGGAAGGCGAATGAGCACCGCGTGCTCTGCTACATCTGCTTGTTGGCAGAGTGTGCAGTACCATGTGGGAAAGAAGAACTGCTATGTTCTTTTCCTTAGAATGAAATGGTACGGGTTTGAATGGTTTAGGTTCTAATCATACACAATAACCCAAATCGATGGTCACTAGCCATGAGCTTTAGGATTTGTTTTAGGAGTTAGCTCTGCTAGGAAATTGGTAGATGGGCTGGGAACTAGGCTGGGCTTCTTGAGCCTCGCTTGGGTTTTAAAGAGAATAAACGTTTAACATTTTTGGGTTTGGGTTTCACCCCACTTTATTTAACTATAAAATTGTTGGTTAATACATACTACTATATTGCTATCTAATTCTACCACTCTACTTATAATATTAATAATATTGCTCATAATTAAGTAAGTAAATAAAACACGAGATAACCTAATATTCTAGCCCATTGTCTAGCACCTATACATATGTATATGTTTGCCATTAAAATCTTTTAATTGCAAATTTTAATACAAACAGAACAGTGTTACAATATAGGACTTAGACGTAGTCCTAGGAGTACACTTTTGTTTATCTGGGTCCCTTGTGCCGATGGAGCGAGTGGTAATGCGTTGACTCCGTTGACGATCTGACGACGGTTATCGGTTCTCTGAAGGTTTGGATTGCACTGGGTGCCAGAGCTTGCTGAGAGGAGGAAGACGTTGAGTGTCTGTATCTGCTTCTCTGGTTGTGCGATATCTCTGTCTGTCTACGAATGTTCGTCTCTGTGTGTGTGTGTAGGTCTGAAAGAAGGAAATGATCCCTCTATTTATATAGTCTGCAGGCTGGCTGCTCATGCGCACATATATAGGATGCACCTGGACGTGGAGAGGCACGTGGTGATTGCTGATGGAGGCGCATGAACGATGCACCCTGATTGAGGGGTTGAATCCTTCATACTGCTGTTGTAGGCCGGCACGTAGCAGAGAAGGAGATTTTTTTGTTGCTGAGATCTTGGGTGAATCGAGTCAAAGGACACGTGTCATCGGCCCATGGCTCGGAGATCTCCGATTTGGTGGGGAATGATCTGGTAGGATACACCTGGGATTGGACGCATAAGGAGACTTTGGCTCGTAACCTTTGGGAGTCGCGAACCATTCAGGGCGCATGGCTTTTGAGGCGCATGCGAAGCTTCAGTAGTGACTTTACTTCTGTCTTTGGGATCAGAGAGAAGTCTGGGACGCATGGCTTTTGAGGCACATGCAGAGCTTCGGGTGCATGGTCGCGGAGGCGCATGCAAGTGGTTGGGTGGCCACGTAGCTTGTAACCATCGGAGGAAAGTAATGATGATGCTGACGTTGACGATGCTTCGATTTTTGAAAAAGCTGTCAACTGTTTAGTCCTCGAGAAGCGTGCTGCCAACTCTGTCAGTCTTCAGCATTTAATATTTTTTGACATTTGATGGACTGTTGAGTGGGCGCATCGATCGGAGTCCCACTAGGCGCATGGGGCCGCATGGGGACGCATGCTTGTGAGGCGCTTGGTGTTGAGAGGCGCGTCTGTGTGATGTACGGTATCTGACTGGCGCATCCGCTTCGTGACACGTCTTTAATGGTGCGACTGTTACGATCTTCGAGTGCTGTAAATATCCGTTTTGACTTGGCTGAATTCGAAGCGTCCGGTTCATCCATTTAATGCAAATTTATTGCACGAAATTCGGAGAGCCATCCATTTGGCGCATGGGTTTGATTTGCCCGGCCTATAATAGTGGCATGGAGAGAGTTTGCTTCTCGTTTTCTTACGTTCTTTTGACATGAACTTGTTTACTCGGATGCATTCTGTTGATGAGATGCTCCCGAGGGTGAAGATTCGACGCAATGTCTTCATTGATGCACTTGAAGGTGACTGTTACATCCAAAAGTCGGAGTCGAGGGCTTCCGAGGCAGGCGGAAGGTGCCTGTTGCATCCAAAGATAGGGTGCACGAGCTCGTCTGATATTCTGGAAGAGCCGCTGATCGGAATAGCGGTGCTGCGGCTTTGGGGGCTCTTTCTTCCTTCAAAGTGGGTGTCGCCCACTCTAGTTGTGTTGAAAGCTGCTCCTTTAGCCGCGTTTCGATTACGGTCTTCCTTGCCTTTGGAGGCTCTTTCGAAGCCTCCCCTGGCTATAGGTCGGCTTGCGGTGCTCTTCTCTTCCTCGATTTGGGGAGCTTTTCCTCCAGCTAGAGGGTTGATTGCCACCCTCGTTATGCTCAATAAATGCTTCATTAGTCGAAGCATTTAGACGCGGTGAGCCTGGCTGGAAGAGCGACACATAACTGGGCTGCTGAAGGGATGCACATAACTGAGCTGCCGAGGGATGACATAACTGAGGATGCACATGACTGAGCTGCTGAAAGGATGCGCCCTGCTGAGGGCGCATGGTGGGATGCGCCTGATTGGGGGCGATTGGTGATTGCTGCGCCTATTTGAGGGCGCATGGTGGCTGCTGGCTGTAGACTTAGGATCTTTTCTTTTGTAGAAATTCTCCTTTGTACAATCTTTTCTAGACATGAATAGACTTTTATATGTAATAAAAAGTCCTCTTTCAATGTCCATATTTGTTTTTGCTGTGTGAAGTACTTTGTCGAGCTCTGGCGCATGCAGTGTCTGGCGCATAGGACTTCTGGTTCTGAAATTCCATGCTTCTACAAGACCCCCTTCAAAGTTTTCAAAACTTTTGGACAAGTTTTGGAATACTTAGAATAAGAAGCATGGCGGTCAAGGCGCATGACTGTTGGGGCGCAAATACTCCACGCATCAGTGACGGGCGCATGCTCCGCTCAGTAAATGCAAATGATAACGCCTCGATAACCAAGAAAGATTAATGATGATCTTTTTGGTTTTATTTGCGGTTATCTTTTTACAGAACCCGAGGCGACGGCTGAGGTCACACTTCATCGGTTTAGCGTGCGACCATGCTTATAAATAGGCGTGAGATGGAGAGAGAGAGAGTTCTTCTTCTTTTGCTTTTGCCTTTTAGAGTTCTTCACAAAACCCTAACTTTCTTCTCTCAAGGAATGGCTCCCAAGACTCCTCACGGCGGCGCTGGCAAGAGAAAGGAGCCGGCGGAGTTTGCTGAAGAGGATGCTCCTGTCACCATTGTGACTCCGGTCGACGTTCGATCCGCAGTGACGGGTAGGTGTCGTCTCTTCGATTGCTTTTTCGTTCAGACGCTTTGGGTTATACGGCATGCCCTAACTCTTCTGCTGCCGACGCGCATGGACTTCTGTGATGATGCGCCGAGGTTTTATCCTGTCGACGTGCATGGGTTTAGGCCCTTTTTATGCATCGAGGTTTAACTGCTGACGTGCATGGGTTTACGTCCTGATGATGCGCCGAAGCCTCACTGCTGACGCGCATGGGTTTACTCCCTGATGATGCGTCGAAGCCTCACTGCTGATGCGCATGGGTTTACATCCTGATGATGCGCTGAAGCCTCTACTGACGCGCATGGGTTTTTACCCTGATGATGCGCCGAGGCTGATGCGCATAGGTTTTCACCCTGATGATGCGCCGGGTTGTTTGACACACTTTGTCTCCTTACAGCTTTTTACCTGACTTTTGTTTTTGTTGTGTCAGTGTTGATGACAATCCCTTTGCTGAATGAGGTCCTTCTGGATGCTTTTCTTTGTCAAATGGGAGTTGATTTTGACGAGGCGGTTATCAACCCTGCGAAGGATGCTATCTTATAGAATCAACCTCCTGAGAGAATGCTGCAGATCCAGAATCCGTTGCCGATTTTCCTCCAGAGTATGATGGAGAGTGGTAAACTGAAATCTGCTGAATCCGAGGATGTGACTTTCTTAAAACCTGCCTTTTTGTTCGGTGACCGACTGATCTCTTCGAGGCGAAGGTACTGAAGATCAAGAAGACTGGTTTTTCTTTGCAAAAGGCATGGTTCTGTACATGCGACAACATGATCGCCAGTTGCCGCTGACGGCCTTCTACCGTTTAGCTTCCAAGAGAAGGATGCCCTGGGAGCTTACTCCTTCTCAAGAAGGGGCCTTGGGAGGTACTCTTTCAATTGATGCTACCTCGAATCAGAGGGATACCTTGGCCGCTACGCGAGCCGGTCCCTCGTTTAGTTGTCGAGCTTTGCGTCCTGGGAGCCTCTATAGTGAAGTCCCTAGTGACACTTTTGCTTTCAGTGCCTCAACCTTTGCAAATCAGATGCTGACATCGAGGGTCACGTATCCGAAAGGTGGCTTTAGGATTGAAGGTTGGTGTCACCACATGCCGAAGTGGGACGAGTTGACCATTTGGGTGCTTTCGAAGTTCAAGGCTGAGCTTAAGGAGATTGGGCTGACGGCCGCTATCCGTGCCATACAGGCTGGTGTGGATCTCAATAAGCCTATGTTCCTTGCACTCTTGGAATTGTTTAATGCCCAGACTGGCACCTTCTTTACTCCGGTAGAGGAGTTGGGGTTGGCTCTCCATGAGATGTACGAAGTGTCCAAGATTTCTTGGGGCTCGGAACCGTACGAGGAATATTTCCCATCGAATGAAGAGATCCTTGTTCTGGAAAATAAGGACCCAGAGATGATGGCTGTTTTCAAAGAGGTGGCGAGCCATCATTATCTGATGCAACGGAAGGACAAAGGCAGGACTCAGCCTCATGTGACTGCTTGGAGGGATTACGTCTTCAAGCAGGATCTGGCGGATTCCGCGAAGATCCGATTTACGACTCCGCAAGGGCTGAGACCCGCGGAAGTAACTTCCGAGGTGAGCCGGCTAGATGAGAGGGCCCCCCGTTCAAATGAGAGTGCGAGAATGCATATAGCTGCTTCTGGCACTGTGCGCACCGGATGTCATCTAAGGCGGTATTAACGACATACTTGATGATATGGCTCCGGGATTGTGTATTTGCGGCGGATCTGGTGCTGTGGAGGGGGTACACCGGAACCTCATTTTGCCCGCCGTGAAATTGGTCTTTGGTCGTCCTCTGGCTCTCCTCCCCGCGATGGTGTGTAACCTGTTGCGGGGTTTGAGGACCTTTGCTGATGATGTGATCCATGGGAGAGGTAGAAACGACAATTTCCCCGGACCGAACTACCATTCCATTATCTTATGGGGTGGTTGATTCTGCATTATCCGAACGTGATGAGTCCAGGTCCGGAGGAGGATCATGTTGAAGGTGATGCCTTTATCCGCCGCTTCTACAGAAGGAAGTGGTTACACACTGGCGTCCCCGTTTGCAGGAGAGTTTTGTCCTACCTTCAGGGGTGGAGATTGTCAAGGTCGGCCCCATTTTTAAAGATTTCGAAGATGACCAAGATTTAGACGACTCTGGTGAAGATGCGATTACTCTGCCGAAATGGGGTTTTCGTTGGTTGCAAAGTATTCGGCCTTCTCACTTGGTCTATCGGAACCAAAATAGGTGTTATCTGGAGCCATATCTGCCCAGCCAGTTCACTCTCCAGTTTGCTATACCCATCTAATGTTACGGAATCCCAGTAACAGTCTGGGGTTTATCGGGAGTTTGCTGGATGGAGCCCGGGGCTGGCAATATTACAATGTCGGGTGCTGGTGTTCAGTTTACTATGCCCGTCCGCAACCCTCGGCCACAGATCCTGTATTCGGCAGCTAAGCTGTATTGCGCCATGAATACTGTGTCTCCTGGTTATGATAGGGAGACTAGTTTCATCATTGCAACTCAGCTGGAGGCCACGACGAATATGTTGATAGCGGCTCGGTCATATCGTCCACCGGAATTGGCGGGATATCGGGCTGCTGCTGCAGCATCAATGAGAGATCCCTCTGTTGGAAGAGACAGGCCGACGCAGAAGTCAGTTCGTCTGTAAAAAAGATCGAGAAAAACCACGACTCCAAAGGCTACGGGAATGCCGTCTGTAACGCCAGCGGAGTCAGCTCTTGCTGAGGTAAAGAGTCCTCCGTAATTTTGGCTCATCTTGTCATTTTGGTGACTTGTATTTTTTTTCTTGTAGGGATCATCGAAGAAGAAGACCCGTGTTTCGAAACCGGGTGTCAGTAAACCGAAGGAGGTGGCAAGCTCTTCTGACGAGCGCATTCCTTCGATGATAATGCCTCCAATGGAGGAGAATCCTGAAGATGTTGTTCCTGCGGAGGTTTTAGTATCTCCAGACTTTGTTGAAAGAGGTGCGGAGGTTGCAGCAACCTCCGGGATGGTGCCAGCTGCCGTGGGGGCCTTGGACGTCGAGGGTCCAGCGGACACGGGGTTTCGTGATGATGAAGTGGAGTGGAGTTCGTCGTCTTCGGATGACGTTGCTCCAGAGTTGCAAGAGTCTGTTGCGGGGGCAACAGATGTGGTTGGAACAGAGGAGAGGGTTGATTCCCCTCCTTGTCATGGTGAGGGGAGGTCGGCTGCATCATTGCCGAGCCTTACCCCAGACTCAGCAGCGGAAGCTGAGGTGGCTACCGATCAGGAGGTAGCGACGGATCCTGTCCCTGTAGAGGGATTTGATGAGGAAATTTGTCTGGCGGTCCTGACTTCAGGGGTGAATCAGGAGGCAAGTGTTGATCTCCCCGTTCTGTCAGGGAAGTACTGGCTGCTGATAGCACGTTGGGGGCTGATGAGGTGGCCACTGATGTCGGTGGTTCTTTCGAGTTTGGAAAGGATAAGGGTTTGATGGAACCCTCTGTTGCTCCTTCCACTTGGGGTACTATCTCGACGCCTGCCTCGGCTTCTTCGATTCCTTTGGCTCCTCGGGCTAGTAGTCAAGCCCCTATTGATGAAGGGCCTGTTGATACCGAGGGTCCAGCCTCGCGAATTGAGGCAGGCGAGCCTTCTGCGGTCTGCCTGCTAAAGCAGCTCCTCCAACTCCTGCTATGACGCCGCAGGTGCTGGCGGATGCAGAGGAATATATGAAATTCATCATCGAGGCAGTGTATAAAATGCTGCAGAGGGTGTATCAGCCGTGATGGACACTAATAGAAGTTTTGCAACGGCAAGAACTCTGAGGCAATACCTCATATCAACCTGATCCGTCTTCACCAGGGCCATGATCATGTGGCCGACATTCTAGAAGCCTCAGTGGTTGAGTTGGACCAGCGGCTTTTCGAATTGCAGCACATCCAGCGAAACAACCTCTCCGTCCTGATAGATGCAGAGAAGGAGAAGTTGATCGTCGAGACCGAGTCTTCTTAACAGGCCACCGTGAGTGTCTGGGAATGCGAAGTGGCTGAGACTGAAGCTGCAGTGGAGCGGTTGTCTCAGTCTACACGGAAGACGGTGGAGGCACGAGCTGTGTTGGACACTAGTATCGCAGAGATTGATGCCCAGATCCGCCGCCTTGAGGACCAACGGGCCCGACTTCTAGTAGACGTCGAACGTGTCCAGGCTGAACACGTAGCATTCAAGAAAGAGGAGGCTGCTTTCACCCACTGGGCTCTTACTTTGGCTCAGCAGCGACGACAGCTGGATGAGAAGCATGAAAATGATACTTCTCCTGAGGCTATTGAAGCGATGCGTCAAGAAGCTGAACGTCGAGTCATGGCGACTGTGGAGACTCGGGCGGCAGACTTGAGGCGTCGGATTGAAGAGCTTTCGGCCAATCCTGGGTTTGGGGCTTGTAGTCTCTTCTCTTTGTGTATTTGCAACTCTTGCTGGGGATAGTGTAATCCTTTACTCTCCTTTTTTTAGAAAATAAAGAAGTACACAATTTTCTGTGATGTGTTCATTTTTGCTATCATGAACTTTGATGATTTGTGTGGACCTATTATCTTTTGCGCACCTTAGTTTTTAGGTACAGATAATAAGTTTGAAAGAACCAACTTGTTTGCTCAGAGAAAATATGGACGTGGCAAATATGGGATTCAAAATGATAGAATCTTCCCACTCAGAGGTGTTATGTGTAATGCCCCGCTCTGCACGAGGCATTTGGTTGGCTTGTTGGATAGAATCAGAATGTTGGACCGTGACTTATGTTGGTGATCAGGAGAATTGAGACTGCAGTCTTTCTTAGCTGGCTAGACGGAATGGGTATTGGAATGTGGCTCGCTGGTGGAGCTACGCTTGGTGGGATTGGAGCAGGAAGACTGTTATATAAGGCAAGTGGAACTGTCCTCCTTCCTCCTTATTCATGCATGCTTAATAAATAGAATAATGTGATGCTATGAATAAGTCCCTAATGTTTCTTACCTTGAATGTTGAATAATTGTGATGCGATGCTTTAGTTACTAATTCGATAGAGATTCATATGCTGGGAATCATTGAATGAATAACACATGAACTTTGAATTGCTGAATGAATCACACTCGAACCACTAATGTAATACGATGCCTGAGATTGAATCGATAATGTCCCTGATGCTTAAGATTGATGAAATGAATGAATCACTTGAATAATGAGAAATATTGTAATGAAGCAATGAATAAGAATTGATGAGGATTGGGATCATTGAGATCACCAAATGAAATGATGGTAATATTGGAAATGAATAAGTCATGAACATGACTTGAATGAGATGAATGATGATGCACTGTTGTCTTTACTTCAATATTTCACCATGCATTTTATGTTCACGATTGAGTCGGACACGCATTCGCATGGTCATAGGACAACTTATGCATAAGTGATGGGGATATGTTTTCTTGGACGGTACCCCGGACGTTAGGGCAACCGATCCGGCCTAGGAGAAAACATTGGCGTGCCAGTAGGGGCACGGGTTTTGCAAGGCATCCTTTGGGGCTAGCTACCCTCTCTGGAGTCATCGCATTACCAATGAAGACCTATATGGCAACGTCCGTATGGTTAAACACCAGTGACCATGTAGTCAGGATGCATGCTAATGAATGTCTTATGCAGGCAGAGTACGTATATCTGCTAACCTGTATTTGATGCAGGTATGAGGGAGTCGGCTATCGGTAAGAAATCACTTAAATGTGATAATTCAATATATGTGTTGGTTTAACTTGCATGCTTACGTTCCAAATAAGTTTGATGATGCTGTATGTAGCCTTTCAGTATGAGATCCTGCTTAACATGTTAAGTTCAGTATGCTAAGAAAGATGCCTTGCTATGAAATATTGCTCAACCATAACATACATGCTAAGTAATGCTTGAAGTGAGAACTGTCATAATATTTAAGATGTTAATGTTAACGATGCCTCAATATTGCCTTTTCATGATAACACCTAGTATGCCTCAATGATGCCTTTGCATGATAACCCAAAAATGCTAAAAAGATATGTCCACATGAATGCTACTAAGAATATGTTTACATGCTTCACTCTGATTATTGTCCATGAACTGTAAACTGATGCTACGCCCCAAGTAGAAAGACCATTCTAATAAATGCTTGCTTAAATGATCACTTTAAATGTTGGTTTATGCGAGTGGGTTGGATTCTACTCGCCAGTGCATAGATGATGTGCTGACCCACGTTTTGTGGACAGGTGCTCTTGCTTGAAATATTCTACACACGAAGATTTGGCTTGATTGGTTCCGCGGTATCGAAGATTTGTTGGGCATACAGAAGCTCTCCTTACACAAGATGATGTCTTCTGTTTAGGGCATATGTATGGAACATTATAATCAGTTGTACCAGTAGATTGTAAGCCAGGTCAGTATGTCGAGTTGTAATCCAATGTATCCAAATATCAAATGTAGACTTTGTAGCAGTGCTCAGTTGGCTTTCAATGTATAGTGAGATGTGTTATAAGCATTGTACTTCAATACAAGTCTTGTACTCTTCTTCAATTATCATTATAGAAAATAAAGTTCTATATATATCTCTGTGTGACTTCAAGTTATCCTTTTATCTCCGCTGCCATAAAGAAGTGATATACTTCTATTCAATAAGAGAGATTGTCCTCATTAACTTTAATTTGTCTGCTTCTGCCACTGCGATGAGTCTCTATTTGAAGATTATCAATTATGTACCATCTTTGCCTTGTACAAGTGCAATACCAGACTTGTACGGCATCACGTCCAAGCGAGGACGATCGATTCCAAGAGATAAATGTGAATAAATGACTCTACGAATCGGGGTGTGACATTATGGACGTGGTAGGAATGATTCTAGAGGATACGCAGCTACTCAGAGGTAATGTGGACGTAGAAGTTCTACGATTAATGTACGGCAACGTAGGGGTTGTCTGTACAGGATGTTTACTCAGAGGTAATATGGACGTGGTAAACGATGGGTAGCATAGTCTTATGGGATGTAAGATTCCACTTTGTAGGATGTAGGGGGACAACTCAGAGGTGATGTGGACGTGGTTGTCCTTCTACTGGAGGATGCCACCGAACAGCTGGGTTCCAGAAGCGTATGATTTTGTGGAAGAGAATTGTCTGTGAGCCCTGATGATTGGGTCCACAGATCCCCTGGTGGAAGCATGTCTAAAGATGTCAAGAGTAGTACTTTTTCAGGAACTTGCCGTTGATGGGCATTATGAACAAGTTCCTATTGGGTTTGGCGAGGCGGTAAGCACCGTTTGAGTATACCGTCTCGACGATAAAAGGCCCTTCCCACTTGGGCTCGAACTTTCCTGGTATTTTGTGAGTCAACACCATCGACCTCCTGACTGCCAGAACCAGGTTGCCTACTTGAAAGTTCTCTGCTTGACCTTTTTGTTGAAAGCCTGTGATATACGGGCTTGGTAGAGTTCGATGCGTTGTTGAGCTAGGAGACGCTTTTCGTCAAGTGCCTCTAGTTCCCGCAGACGACGATTTGATTGTCCTCTTCTGTGAGCTGGTTTGTGATCACTACACGGAGAGAGGGTATCTGGATCTCGAGAGGCAGTACCGCTTCACTTCCGTAGACCAAGGAGAATGGTGTGTTGCCTGTCGATGTCCGTACCATCGTGCGTTTGTCGAGCTTTTCGTCCCAGTCGCGTTTGTTGGATGACACGACCTTTTTGAGTAGCCTGACGATAGTCTTGTAGAACGCCCGACCAATCCGTTTGCTGTCAGATTGTAAGCGGTTGATGCCACATTTTGAATGCGATTCTTGTCACAGAATCTGTTGAAAATATGGCTGATAACTGAGGACCATTATCGTGGATGATCCTCCGGGGTACTCCAAAATGGTAGATGACGTGGTGTTTGATGAAGCTGATCACCCTGGAGCTTTTCACTTCTGCCAGTGGAACTGCTTCTGCCCATTTGGAAGTAGTCGATGATTGCTAGGATGAAGCGGTGTCCTCTCGATGAAGGGGGTGATTGGTCCTACAATGTCCATGCCCCAAGCTTCGAAGGGCCAGGAGGCGACTGTAGGATGTAGTGGTTCTAACGGTGTATGAATGAAGTCTGCGTGAAGCTGGCACGCATGGCACTTCTTAGCATATTCAACGGCGTCAGTGGCCATGGTTGGCCAGTAGTTGCCATGCGTCGCAGTCGGTCCTGCAACTTAGGGCCAGGTTGGCGGGCCCCGCAGGTTCCATCGTGAGCTTTTCGATGGGCTTCGACTGCTTCTTCGTTGGACAAACATCGAAGGAGAAGTCCATCGTAGGAGCGTCGGTACACATTTTAGTGGCTGTATCATAGTAGAATCGAAGAGAGCGTCTCCTGACTGAGACGACTTCTTTCGGGTCTTCTGAAAGAATTCTGTAGACAGCGAAGCCGATGAACGGGAATCTCCAGTCTCGGATATTAACACCGGCACTGGTTGATATGGCATGGGCCACTCGTGAGTACATGTTATTTTTAGGACAGACCAAGTCTCGACCCACCACTGTGACGTAGTGCTGAGTCCCGAGGGGCTGCCAATGAGGCTGCGAGGACAGCCAGAGCATCAGCCTCCAGATTTTGTAGACGGGGTACGTGTTCGATGAAGAACTCGGTGAAGGTTGAAATGATGTTCAATGCAACTTCATGGTAAGGGATCAGATCTTCATGGCGAACTTCGTATTGCCCTCTGATCTAGTTTACGACGAGTTTTGAGTCACCGTAGGCTTCCAGATGATTCACCCCCCAGCTGTTGCGCCAGCTGGAGTCCCATAATGAGCGTTGTACTCGAAAACATTATTGGAGCACGGCTTTGAAAGGGAGTAAGCACGCTGGATGACCAGCTGATCGGGAAAGACTATTACCACCCCCACTCCAACGATGATTTGGCCTTTGGGGCCTGTTCTTGAAGCGCCATCGAAAAACATCCGCCAGACGGAGCCTTCTTCGGTGACGTTTGATTCTTGGACCTCATCCGGGATGTCTTCATAGAGTCTTGAGGACTCTGGGATGGGGTGTGTAGCTAAGAAGTCGGCTAAAGCTTGACCCTTAACAGCTTTTTGTGGAACAAACACCATGTTGTATGGCGTTAGCAAGATCGCCCATATGGCAAGCCGGGAGTTTAATGATCCTGGCTTCGTCATGAGGACTCTGAGCGGATTGACTCGGGAGATGACATGAATTGTCTGGCCCGAGACATAATGTCGAGTCTTTTGGATGGCAAATACCAGAGCCAAGCACTCCTTTTCAACGGGGTTGTACCGGTGTTCGGCCCCGATCAGAGTTCGACTGAGGTAGTAGATTGTTTGCTCATAGCCTGTATCGCTGTTCTGAGCTAGCAGAGCACCGAGGGAATGATCCATGGCACGGACGTAGAGGATAAATGGTTTGCCGACGACGGGTGCCACCAGGACTGACGGACTTGTCAGATAAGCCTTGATGTCGTCGAAAGCCTTTTGGCACTCCTCTGTCCAGACGTAAGAGACTCCCTTCTTCATGAGCTGAGTGAAGGGTTGACATTTGCCAGAAAGGTTTGCTATGAACCTCCGATATATGCCAGACGCCCCTGTAGGCCTCGAAGTTCTCAAAGGTTTTTCGGAGGGTCCATATCGAGGATGGCTTTGGTCTTCTCGGGATCGACATGAATGCCTTTCGCCGTGATGATGAAGCCCAAAATTTTTTTGCTAGAAACCCCTAGAAAGGATTTAGCAGGGTTCATCTTGAGCTGGTGCGCCTGCATGAGATCGAAGACTGTCTTGAGGTCTTGCAGGTGATCTCCTTTAAGACGGCTCTTGAGTGCGATGTCGTCAACATAGCATTCGACTGTTTTACGAAGATGTTGACGGAAAATGGTGCTCATAGCTCGTTGGTATATCGTACCAGCGTTCCTCAAGCCGAAGGGCATCACTGTGTAGCAGAAAACATCCTTCGGATTCCTGAATGACGTGTGTTTTACGTCATCGGGGAACATCTTGATCTGGTTGTAGCCCGAATACCCGTCCATGAAAGACATACGTTCGAAGCCACATGTGTTGTCGATCATCACATCGGTGATTGGAAATAGGAATTCGTCCTTCGGGCAAGCAGAGTTGAGGTCCCTGAAGTCGATACAGACTCGTATCTTCCCATACTTCTTGGTGACGGGGACGACGTTGGCTACCCAATCTGGGTATTGTTCTTCAAGGATGAAGCCGCTGGTCAAGAGCTTGTCCATCTCCTGATCGATGGTGTTTATGATGTCCGGACGGAAGCGTCGCTGTTGTTGTTTGATAGGCTTGGCATCAGGTAAGATGTTCAGCCTATGCATCGCGATCTGGGGGTCAAGTCCCGACATATCTTCGTAACTCCAGGCGAAGACGTCGATATACTCTTTAGCAAGCTGGATTAAAGATTCTCGGTCTTCTCCTTTTAGGCTTTTGCTGATGAAGATGGGTTTGGAAGAAGATCCATCCCCAAGGTCGATCTACTCGACCTCGTCTTCGGTGGGAGGCTCACGTAGTTCAAAACGGGACTCCCACTGTTCTTCCAGGCGTTGAGCCCAAGGTTCTTCTTCAAAGAATTCTGGCGTTTGGCCTTCATCTTCTTGAGGTTGTGCTGATGTCATGTTGGCTGACAGTACTTTCTTGAAGACTGATCCGATACTGGTATCGGAATCCCAAGTCGATGCTTCGGACGAGTGAGAATGCTTTACCTCTTCTGCGTCTGAACTCTCTGGAGTTGACGGTGGCGTGACATAGCCTATCCCCCGTCGAGTTTTGTTGTAGTAGTCCTGCGGCTTTCTTTTAGGTGTCGGAAGCCAGAGGGGGAGACGTCGACCCTTGCCATAGTTTAGGCCTTTGTCGCTTTTTAGGTCGTAACCCATCTTTTGGATGAGGTACTTTGCCTTGTCCATGTACCGATAGACTTGCATTCTGCCGGTATCTGGTTCTGGCTCGAGTGGCGGGAGGTTTGATGACGCTCAACTTTGCCGAAGATGATGGATTCTTCGTCTCGATTCTGTGGCGGGACTATGTAACAGACCCCTTGGGACGGGACTACTCGATTTACATGATGGACGGTCGTTATTTGTGTTTGCAACGACCGTAGAGCATTATCTAATGTATACATGGCATTCCAATGTGGAAGACTAGAATAATTAAAAGATACTATATTATTGATGAAATACGAGATTTTATCCCGCGAGATTATATTGTCCAGAGAGGGTACATCTACATCAGCAGAGATATATTCTCCTAGCTCTTCATCTGTGAGTACTGGAGTAGGATTGGGAGAGTCCACCACAACGTTGGTCTTGGAGTCCGAGAGGACTATACGGGCCTTTTCTGGCAGCTTGGATGGCGGCGACTTGCATTTAAGACGCACCTTCAGAGTGCCTCTACTGTGCCTCCGGTGATTGGCGCCTTCCCCTGTAGTTTCGCCACAACGGGCGCCGATGTTTGAGGCGGCTTTCCCTTGAGTTGTATCTTCAGGGGAGCTTCAGGAGAAGCTGGTGCCTTCCCGAGCAGCTTAATGCTCATGGGAGGCAACTTCTGAGGCGGTTTGCCTTTGAGTCGGATCTTCAAAGGAGCGTCGGGAGTGACCTCAGGCTCCATCCGTCTCTGCTCTGCCGTTTCTTCTCTTCTTCTTCTTTCTTCTTCTTCTTCTTTCTTCTGCTTCGTCATCAGCATCATTGGCTTCCTCCTCGTCAGGTGACTTGTACAAGTCAGAATCCGTGAAGTAGGCTTCGATCCCTTTGAAAGGATCGATGTCCGCAACTCCGTCCGGATGACGTTGTTGGTGGACACGTACTTCATACATTGGTGGAGCGTGGATGGCACCACCATGTACTCATGCAGCCATGGGCGACCCAACAGCAGGTTGTAGTTGACTTCGGCGTCCACGACATAACAAGTGACCTCGGTTCTGAGGTACCGATATGGCACTTTAGTTGTATTTTGCCTAGCGGCTCACTTTTGCTGGCGTTGAAGCCACTGATAGTTGTATTGGAAGGCGCCAACCGGTACATTGGGATCCCCAGTGTTGAGAGCAGCATCTTCGGGATGATGTGAAGGAAGACCCCGGTCGATCTGAATCCGTTCACCTTGACTGAACCGATATACCCTGTATAATACAGCGGCCAGTTGTGTCGGTTGTGCTTGAGCAGCATGTCCTGTTGGGTGAAGGTTATATTGGGGATAACCTCATCCGCACAGTGGCAGTGCGTGCATACAGTCGGAAGATCTTCAGGCTGCTTGACCTGACTGAGAAAGGATTCAGCATCCTTCAGAGCTTCACAGAGAGCTTCTCGGGAGTCTTTGGAAAGACGAAGGAGCTCAAACAGAGATAGGCGGGCGGGAGTACTGGCCAGTTGTGCCAGTATGTCGAAGTTGTGGGGCTTGGCAAACCGAAGCATTCTCCTTTCGCAGAGGCCTATCGAAGCGGGCCTCTATCTGCTTCTGTTTATTGGCTGCTAGGGGCTTAGACGGGCCCTCCTCATGGACAGCAGGACGGTGCAAGGAGGCACCACCTCGACGGCAGCTTCGTCGGGTTGGGTGTTCTGTTGCGAACGCATCTGTGCAAGAAGTGCCTCTTCTACTGAAGAAGAGACCATGCGGCAAGACTTGATCTTCTGTCTTTGGATTTGGAGGTAGGGCGTACCTCCGGTTGAGTCACCTCGGAGACAAGATCAGGAACCCAGAGGATCTCTCCCCGAGATGTGGTGAGTGGGATGAGTCCACTCACGTTGTCACGAGTAGGTGGTAAGTTAACCACCTCCATTGTCGCCTTAGGGATGGGGACGAAGCCATCTTGTGTTGTAGTCGGCGCAGGGTACCGAACTGGAGTGAAACCACATTGGCTGACACCGTCTTCTCCTCGTAGTCGACGGAGATTACATCCGCGTTGATCATGCGCTGGATGTAATTCTTGAGGATATAGCAGTCCTTGGTTGGGTGTCCGATAAACCGATTGTAGTGACAGTACCTCGGGTTGTCCACTTTCCCAACCTCGTCGGGACGCTTCGGGTCCGACAGCATGATCTTGTCACCCTGCTTCAGTATCTCAAAGAGTTGCAGGGTGTCTTCGTCGTTGAACAAATAAACCTCCTTTGGCCTTGGTGCAGGTGGAGGCTTCTGAGTAGGTACTGACGCACCTTTTGAGGCATTGACAGTCAACGCTGTTTCCCTTCGTGTCTCGTTCGGGTTTGTTGGCTGCAGGCCGTTTCCCCTTGTCCTCAAAGGCAGGGAAACTGACTCCCAGAAGACGAGCATTGACCGCCTTCTTTTCTGCGGCTTCTGCTTCAATGATCAAGGAGCTCCAGTCGGGAGGAAGGAGTAGAGTTGAGCCAGAGTTTGACTGCAGGCAGCATGTTCATGCTGCAGGAGGAGAGGAGCGCATATTCTGGCATGCCCGGGGGCAGTCTGAAGCAGGCCTGTCGAAACGTTCGTGAACACCCGAACCGTTTCCTTCTCCTTCTGGCGTATCTCTATAAGGGACGCCATTGTCATGTCCTTTCCGCCGTCATAGAAACGGTCAAAAAAGGTGCATCAGGTCATCGAAGGAGGATATGGAATGTCGGGGAGGCTGTAATACCAGTCGTACGCCACTCCCTTCAGTGCCCCAACAAATATGCTAGTGAGTAGCGCGTCCTCCTTCGGAAGATGTCCCGTCTGAGACTGGAAGTACGTCAGATAGCGACGAGGAGAGTCCTTCCCGTCGTATGGCGTCAATGTTTATGGTTTATACTTAGGAGGATAAACCACTTTGTTCACTCGAGGGGATAAGGTTGGGGAATCCCCATCTTCTGGCGCTCCTCTTGTCTCGTCTTGGACTCAAAGCGCTCGCGCAAGTCCCTGATCATCTCGACCACGTCTTCCGTGGAGCTGGGAGTCGGGAAGGAGGTACTACTTGAAGTTGAGCATTTGAGGATCCGATGTCGAGGTGCTTCTCGGCGATCCGTATCCAAGGATATCCGTTGAAGGGGTACACTTGATTCTCCATTGGCCCCTGGGTCAGGATAAGAAGGTGTCTTGGCCAAAGCTGACTGTATCTCAAACACTGCTTGAGTCAGTGTTTGCATAAGGCGGAGAGGGTCTTGAGTCCTCCCTCTAATGTGTCCATGCGCTGGACGAGGTCTGGTGGCGGTACATCAGACTCGAATCACCCCCAGCCATGTATACTTTCATGACACGGCTGGAAGTGGATGGATCGGTTGATGCTTCAATCTCGGCTTCACTCTCTTGTAGGGGAGTTGTCTCTCCTGGAGCTTGGTCCTGGCCACCCCCGACTATGTTCTGGAGAACATTCTCGACGGGAGCATCTGTAAGGGCCTGATTACCCTTGTTCCGTCTTGAAGGACTTCTTCGTCGCGAGACTCAGATCCGTGGAGGCTAGACTACCCCCGGCTGTGTTTTGGGGGACACCCTCGTCTTGAAGGATAGGGGCTAGATGACCCTCAGCCATGTCCGGGAGGCTGACTTCGAGAAGATCGGCCTCAGCTGTACTTTGGAAGACAGTTTCGTCTTCGAAGGAGGCTCGACAAGGGTCTGACTACCACAGTTTCCTCGAAGATCTTCTTTCTTCCCCGAGTGCCTTGAAACACTCCGGAGGACGAGACATTCACCTTGGTTTTCCTCGGCTGGCTCTTGGACGAGGACGAGGAGTTACCAGTCGTCTTTCGGACTGACGGAGTTAGAGATCACGTTGCATGAAGCAACCCTTGGCTCTTCTTTTGTTGACACCTTCTTTCGAGGCGACGTCGAGGGGTGTCGATGATTGCAGCCGCTGGAATACTGACTGCCTTGGTGGGACTGCGCTTGCAACAACAGTTGATAGTGACCACAGCACAAGTGTGCCCTGTGAGGGGCGTATCGTACTTGTCGGTTAGCTCTCCTGATCGGCGCTTGTGAGTCACGTTGCGCAAATCGTTGGAGGAGAGTGCCACCTTCACACCCCCTTCAGGCGCATGGCAAGACCAAGCGCCGGGGTGGTCAGGTGAATGCTGTGCCCCCTGATCTAACCAAACAGGCGTCCCGATCAGTAGTGGGGGAACAACATTTGAAGTGACTTGAACGGACCTTAGACGCACAATCAGAGGAGGCGCGGGAGTTCAAGACCACTGGATTTGCCTTACTCGACTTGGTTGTGCACGCAATAGATACGTCCAAGTGAGACAAGGAGGTCGGCTCGTTTCTGGTGCAGAAGCACCTGAGTCGACCTTGTACAGCTTACCATCAGCAGCGCGCGTGATTGTGAGCGCATACTTCTGGCTTGCTGCTGGCATAGCACGTTTGGGGCGCATGGCCCGTGCTGCCTTGATTTCTTCGTACCAGTCCGCTGGGGCGCATAGTATCAGAATCCAAATTCTTTTGCCATTACAATGAGTCTGTCAAAGACAGAGACCTTTTGTGGCGCATCAGAGGTGATGCACGGGGCATTGGCTGCACCCCTGCTCCGTCGACGCATCTTCCTCGCCTGAGAGGGAGATGGCTGGGAAATGTGGTCAGCCGCACGTTTTCCCGAAAGATGCGCTGCACCAGTGGGCGCATCTTGGTTGCTGAGGACGTCAGCAGAAGGGAAGGCTGGAACGGCGCATCCCCTTCGGTGGTGGTGCCCGAGGCGTCGACCTTGCGCACCCAGACTCGGCGGGTCTTCTTCGGCTTCGGCAGCCGCTTCGAAGGACTCGCACTGCCTTCAGAGATGAACTCCTCATACGCCTGTTGATTGAGGCGTACGACCAGAGTTTTGTGGGAGGAGCCCACCTTCATATCGTCAGATTGCGACACAGCTTTCTCAGTGGAGGAGAAAGAGGTCCCCAGCAGAGTCGCCAGCTTGTTTTCCATTAAAATCTTTTGATTGCAAATTTCAATACAAACAGAACAGTGTTACAATATAGGACTTAGACGTAGTCCTAGGAGTACACTTTTGTTTATCTGGGTCCCTTGTGCCGATGGAGCGAGTGGTAATGCGTTGACTCCGTTGACGATCTGACGACGGTTATCGGTTCTCTGAAGGTTTGGATTGCTCTGGGTGCCGGAGCTTGCTGAGAGGAGAAGACGTTGAGTGTCTGTATCTGCCTCTCTGGTTGTGCGATGTCTCTGTCTGTCTACGAATGTTCGTCTCTGTGTGTGTGTAGGTCTGAAAGAAGGAAATGATCCCTCTATTTATATAGTCTGCATGCTGGCTGCTCATGCGCGCATATGTAGGATGCGCCTGGACGCGGGGACGCCACGTGGTGATTGCTCATGGAGGCGCATGGACGATGCACCCTGATTGAGGGGTTGAATCCTTCATACTGCTGTTGTGGGCCGACGTAGCAAGAAGGGATTTTTCTGTTGCTGAGATCTTGGGTGAATCAAGTCAAAGGACACGTGTCATCGGCCCATGGCTCGGAGATCTCGATTTGGTGGGAATGATCTGGTAGGATGCGCCTGGGATTGGGCGCATAAGGAGACTTTGGCTCGTAACCTTTGGGAGTCGCGAACCATTCAGGGCGCATGGCTTTTGAGGCACATGCGAAGCTTCAGTAGTGACTTTACTTTGTCTTTTCGGATCAGAGAGAAGTCTGGGATGCATGGCTTTTGAGGCACATGCAGAGCTTCGGGCGCATGGTCGCGGAGGCGCATGCAAGTGGTTGGGCGACCACGTGGCTTGTAACCGCCAAAGGAAAGTAATGATGATGCTGACGTTGGCGACGCTTCGTTTTCTGAGAAAGCTGTCAACTGTTCAGTCCTCGAGAAGCGTGCTGCCAACTCTGTCAGTCTTTAGCATTTAATATTTTTTTGACATTTGATGGACTGTTGAGTGGGCGCATCGATCGGCGTCCTAGTAGGCACATGGGGCCGCATGGGGGCACATGCTTGTGAGGCGCTTGGTTTGAGAGGCACGTCTGTGTGATGTACGGTATCTGACCGGCGCATCCGCTTCGTGACACGTCTTTAATGGTACGACTGTTACGATCTTCGAGTGCTTTAAATAGCCGTTTTGACTTGGCTGAATTCGAAGCATCCGGTTCATCCATTTAATGCAAATTTTGCACGGAATTCGGAGAGCCATCCACTTGGCGCATGGGTTTGATTGCCCGGCCTGTAAATAGTGGCATGGAGAGAGTTTGCTTCTCGTTCTCTCACGTTCTTCCGATATGAACTTGTTTACTCGGATGTATTCTGTTGATGAGATGCTCCCAAGGGTGAAGATGCGACGCAATGTCTTCATTGATGCACTTGAAGGTGACTGTTACATCCAAAAGTCAGTCGAGGGCTTCCGAGGCAGGCGGAAGGTGCCGTTGCATCCAAAGATAGCACGAGCCTCGTCTCCGATATTCTGGAAGAGCCGCAGATCGGAATGGCGGTGCTGAGGCTTTGGGGGCTCTTTTTCCTTCAAAGTGGTGTTGCCCACTCTGGTTGTGTTGAAAGCTGCTCCTTTAGCTGCGGTTTCGATTACGGTCTTCCTTCGCCTTTGGAGGCTCTTTTGAAGCCTCCCCTGGCCACAGGTCGGCTTGCGGTGCTCTTCTCTTCCTCGGTTTGGGGAGCTTTTCCTCCAGCTAGAGGGTTGATTGCCACCCTTGTTCTGCTCAATAAATGCTTCATTAGTCGAAGCATTTAGACGGCGGTGAGCCTGGCTGGAAGAGCGGCACATAACTGGGCTGCTGAAGGGATGCACATAACTGAGCTGCCGAAGGGATGCACATAACTGAGGATACACATGACTGAGCTGCTGAAAGGATGCGCCCTGCTGAGGGACATGGTGGGATGCGCCTGACTGGGGCGCATGGTGATTGCTGCGCCTATTTGAGGGCGCATGGTGGCTGTTGGCTGTAGACTTAGGATCTTTTCTTTTGTAGAAATTTTCTTTGTACAATCTTTTCTCGACATGTAATAGACTTTTATATGTAATAAAAAGTCCTCTTTCAATGTCCATATTTGTTGTTTTGCTGTGTGAAGTACTTTGTCCGAGCTCTGGCGCATGTAGTGTCTGGCGCATAGGACTTCTGGTTCTGAAATTCATGCTTCTACAGTATATATTCTTAAATTTACTCATATATTCATCAATAATAGTGGCGTATAGACTAGGCTATGGCTATAGGTAATTAAATTCCTAAGTTTTAGTTTGGCGACAGGTCATGAATATATATAGGTGTTTGGATTCTAAACTTAAATGATATATTAAAATATGAATACTAGTAAATAATTAATTAAATAAAAAGGGGAAAGGGGTTTTAAGTCACTAATAATATATTCCACATTTATATAGGCCCAAAGAGTATATGTACTATATATATATATATATATGCTGAGGCGCTACACAAGGTAAATACCATACACTCATATTGGTTTAAAATAATTTTATAATAAATAATTATATTATTAAATATTAATCTAAATTATTTATGATCATCGATCAAATAATAGCATGCGGGAGCTCAATTAGGTGGAACACGATGACATGTGTGTAGTAGACTCAAAATAGTTCAAAACCATATATTGGTCGATATCGAGCCCTAAAATTAAATTGGAAGTTTGGTCAAGTTTTGTGGTAGATGGTCCACTGGCTTAAATTGACCAAAAAGTTGTGCGAGCAAGGGAACAAGTTTGAGTGGGACATGATATATCAAAATAAAGATAATCTTGCCTACGACAAAACTTATGAAGAAAATTTCGAGAGATTGACATCACTGGCGCTCCAAAAATCAAAGTCATAGAAAAGTACATTTAATGATCGAACTAAATTATAATAAAATTATTTATCGAAAATAATTCATCTAATATTTTTTTTAAAAGCACCCTAAAATCCAGGGGTTTATATCCGACCTACCTTACAAGAATTTCGTCATCAAAATTTAAAATCATCCAATGAGTCAAGATATAATATGTAGCTGCTAAGGCTTCCTTACTCTATCTTCTATCCTTATGATCACCTCTTTTGTTTCTCGAAGTCCTTACAATTATTTTGATTTAGGTTCAACAAAGGTCCTTTTATCATATACTATGTCGTTTATCTTTTAGAATCTTTCATACCAATATACCATAAAATATATGTCATCCTCGATATATGCACATATGTCAACAATGTTTGGTTATCAGCCATGTTTCCAACCTCAATCGTGAATAGTTGTTTCCTTATTCTATCCCAAGTACTTTTATTATCAACCACAAGCTCTCTGTATTAATGGTCTTCAATCCTTCTCTACTGCTTATTCTTGTCGTAAGTCATTGTCTCATTATTTGATCATAATCAATATTATCCATATAATCGTTTAATTTGTTTCTTACAGTCACGCTTACTACTCTATCTCATATCGCGAGTCACTGATGCCTATCCTAGAAACTTACCCCAATTAACCTATATGGAAATTTATCCGCTCTGGACTACCCAAATATTCCAGTCACACCAACAACATGACCTAGTTATACTATATAATATAACTATGAGGTTTGTCTATTTCAATTGTCTATTAAAAGGAAGGTAACAAGAGCATAAGACTGGATCGAGCAATCCATATCATTATTCAAACAAGTTAAGGGTCAAGCAAGACATGAAAGATTGTCGAAATATCTCTAAGAATGGTATGAGGCCAAACGAGATGCATATGATGTAGCCTAGGTAAAACTCGAGAACCTTATACCTCCGTATTTATGTCACGTAAGTTACTGCCAAGGCAGTGTGCATCTGGCTGTAATAACTTTCTTATTCCATAATACGACGGATGCTACAGTGCACAGCTGCCACGCCAATAATACAGGTTTTTGAGCTATCTTGGCCAAATCCATAAAATATCAATCAGATGCATAGGTGTGGTTCAAGTAAGATCCGTGAAACATATGTAATCATGATGCCGTCATCTGAAGTCCTACCTCGCCAGTATTTCTCTAAATACAAAAACTTCGATTCCGTAATACAAGGTTAAATATACTTTTCAAACTTTTCCTGGACCCATCCATATGGAATTTCCAACAATTTACCAAAAGGAACGAAAAGAATTACTCAAGACGTCAACATGGAAAAGTTTAGTCAATTCTTCGGAAAGATGGAACACAAAAGCAATCATGTCAGCAAGAAGATGACTTGAGAGCAATCATGTTATAGTGTAATGACCTGCTCCGTCCTAGCGGAACGCCGATTCAAACGACAAGTGCAACGACACAAACGAGCCGTCGACCCAAAAAGTTGGCATCGACCTGAAGAAGAATCGATGCAAGGCTTACATTGGCCGTCAAGATGAATCCAGATTAGACTTTCAAAGGCGCGCTCGGAGTATTGCTCGGCCGATGCGAACATCGCTAAGGTGGGTGGCTCGATGAACCCGTCTTTTCTTAGCCTAGACACTTAACAATGCGGACACTATCACGAGAATCGTTAGGCGATAACACCGTGCATGTTAATAAATGACTCAACGCACCTAGATAAGGATTAATCCCACCTTGCATGCTTGTATAGAATATGGAAAGAAATGGAAAATATGAGAACTCTAGCACCGCGCTCCATGCTCGTGCTACGGCACAAGCTTACGTTCAAGTCCCCTACGCGTTCAACAATGAAACAATGAATGGATTACAACAATAAACGGGAAGACTATCAACATAGTCGTTCCAAGTAGAGTATAACAACATTGAAAGATTATGGGACCGATGGGTCTCCAAAGCGACTCCCGCACGGGGAGTTGCATAATATGTGAATGAAAGAATGAATGGATAAGTGAATGAATGAGCCAACGAATGAAAGAATGAATACGTGAATGAATCAATGAACGAACAAACAAGTGAAAGAAAGAAAGAGTGAATAAAAGATAAGAAGGAAAAGAATGGTTAGCGACAGGTATGACGGGCACGTGCAACGGGGCTCGCTACCCGCGTTGCACGGATGCCAACCTAGTCGATAACGCATTATGGCTAAGGGTTAGCCTACGGCTCGGAGACAGCCGTTAAGTTAAAATGACAAATAATATGAAATGGCCGTGGACAATACCCTCGTATACGGGAGGTGGGAGATATAAGGGATTTTCGCGGCATGATCAAAGGGAGGATCGTGGCCGGCCTAGGCAAAAATCAAAGGGGGCTTAAGGGCTGCCTGGGGGGGGCTTGGCTACCCGGGGGACGTAAGTGCAGGGTATTTTCAAGCACTATCAACGTGTACCAGCCGCACGCTCTGAATAGTTGCGAAATACCAAGAGAAAAAGGGTCCAAAATGGCTTGTGATGCCAGCAACCGGTGCATATACAGTTAGGTGGGATTTGCTGGTGGCGATCCACGTACAAGTCCTTGCATTGAACAAAGTGGTCTAAGTTAACTAAATGAAGTGCCTTCTGAACAGGCTTGAAATATAACACACCAAAGGATAAAGAGTACTTCGTGAAATTGAGTTAGGAAACACGCCTACGAAGCGCTAGGCCTGAGGCAGGGACACGCCCTTGACATTGAATGCTTATGTAAATCACGATAAGTTATTACATATGAATTGTTGACTAACTTGGTTTACTTTGGACAGGAAAGGCCGGACGGTAAGTATGGGTAAGTCGTGCATGAAATTCCATACGACACTTGTATTCGGCAACACGAGATAGGCTATAAAATATTCCATGTAAATGATCCTAAGGCAAGATTAGAAAGACAATGAATGATAGACGGTGCACAAAAGTAAATAGAACGTGTTTGGTAATGATAGCATTGTGGGCGAGCTAGCTCCCCACCAGTGCATAACAATGTACTGATAATCCTACAGTCTGCTTGCAGGATGCAGGAGACGTCATCGGGTGCGGAGCTTCCCTCGAACGCGCTAAGGCGCGGAGCTATATCTGGAGCCTTGGAGCGTTGCAAGGAGCTGGAGCACCATATACAGGACATAATGTATCGGAACATCGCCATAAATTATTTCATGTTGTAAGCTGTCACGCCCCAGAACCAGAATACTGGAGAGCGGGGGAGTGACTCAGCCAGCTACGTATTACGGGTAGATGAATACCGTATAATACGATTAATGCTGTCTAACCAGACGAGGGGGTGCATACTACATAAAGGTCTTACTATGGTCATTTCACATCTATTGTCTCAATCATTCAAACAAGAAACAGAAATAGAGAACATATAAGATAAAGCAGTAAGGCGTCCCAAACGCTCAGTCAAAATGTTCTTGACATCTGGCTTTACAAAACATAGCCAGATGATGTAGTAAGGTATACACAATTGTTATCAGCTGCAGTCTGACTTTAGTTACAATTATGTAAAAAGTAAGTACAAGACAATCCGACTAACATGTCAGTGCCAAACGGCAAGGTATAAGGTATTTAACAAAACGAGCGGGAAAGTAAGAAAACCCACTCGAGTCCTCCTGCGATCGTCCTTCTAGTGTTGACCATCTTGGAGGTAGAAGTAAGCTGGATCCTCGGGGACTGGCTCTAAATCTGGCCATGCAAAACCAGAGAGGTTAGACCTCTAAATAGCAAGTACCACAAGGGAGGACGATATGAAGGACTAAACCAGTAAGTAAGAGAATATAATAATAGATCTCTGCTTGCTACTAGGACTCACATCATATCAAGACACTTCGAACCAACCTTCCAACCAAACAAGGACAGAAGTTGGCTCGTCATGTCCTGACATTCTGATCTAGTTAGGTAACAGAGTACAGTGCACAAACAAATCATCTTGAACGGCCAATCAACTCCTACGGCTTGCTATTATGAGTTCCAAGTTATCCTGGAATAATGCAATTAGGGATTCCTCAGTTCTTACTATGTGCAAGCAAGGCTAGTCTATCCAGTCAATCAATTGGCCCATGCATGAATTAGACGAGTCCTAGCAGGACGCTCGTCAATATACAATATACAATAATAATAAAAGCAGATACTGTTCCCTGCCCGTGTGGCAGATTTACAGTATCTGTGGGAACCAGCCGGCCCGTCGGGTACTACTCGTTCCAAGGGGGCTGCCATGTAAGAATTCGGGAATCCATTCTCTCCATGCAATCATTATTTTATTTAACTTAATAGTCCCTACGTTGAGTGAAATCCCATGCCGTGGATCATGGTCATTCAAATGAGTACTTTCGTACGGGGTACGATATGCACAACTCTACAACGATACCAGTGCGGTTAGGTTGCAGGTCTTACATAGCGTAATGCAACAATCAAATCTAACCACGGTAATCATGCCTTGACCATAAAGTACACATACTTCTTTTTGGAAGATAAAAATAACTAAATAAATAAATAAATAATTTGAAGCCTGCATGTGCCTGTATGTCAATATTCGAGATTAGCCAGTCGATTACAATAGTTCATTTCATGAACGTGTCTTATTCATTTAATTCAATAAGACGACTAGCCAGTCTCTTTAGTTCCAACTAGGAACGCATGATCAATTTTAGTCAAGCTAACAATTATTATCAATGGTATCAAGGCATGAAAGTCAACTAGTATTCAGTGGGGTCGAGTCTACAACCCTCAGGGTTTAATTCCAGTCAATCCGGGTATCTATAACTCAATTCATGACACATGGTACATCCCACGTCACAATCTATAATTAACAGAATTACTAGCATATCATGATTATATCAAGTTTATGCAAAAAGGCGTAAGGATATAAAATGGACGTAAAATATCTAAAAATATCAATATTCAGGGCTATAGAATAGTCATGCGGCTAAGTCTAGTGCGGCTAGGATGGATCTTATGCGGCAGGGAAAGGAGTCGGATTTATGCGGCTCAGTGGGCAGAGGCACATGCGGCTGAAAATGTGGGAACCTATGCGGCTGGCGAGTGGGACTAGCTCCCATGCGGCAAGCAGAAGGGATGTTCCATGCGGCTAGGATGAATTGGGCTCATGCGGCCGAAAAGACAAGGCACATGCGGTCAGCGGAAAGGGTGCTCATGCGGCTAGCGGGAATGAGTCCATGCGGCTCAACCAAGTCGAACCCCATGCGGCCGGGTCAAGAAGATTGCTTATGCGGCTGGCGGGGGGGGGGAAGTTCATGCGGCTATAAAGTTCAGGACCTCATGCGGCCAGCGAGTGAGTCTGGTTCATGCGGCTGGATTTGGAGAGAAATCCATGCGGTCAAGAAAGACGGGGGCACATATGCGGTTAAGTGGGAAAAGTCCATGCGGCTAAGAGAACTCCCTATGCGGCTGGGCTCAAATGAGTCTCATGCGGCCGGGTAGAAACTTTCCATGCGGCTGAGAAGGAAACAACCCATGCGGCTAGGAATCACTTGCCGCATGAATTATTCATGCGGTCAAGTCAAGTACTGTTCTTCTTCTCCAAGTTTCAGAGAAGAAGAACACCATAAACCCAAGCTTCAAAGTTCCATAAAACCTTCATCCAGAGTCCAAATTCGAACTTCCTTAGGTCAAAATTGGGTAGAACGAAATTCTCTACAACATGGAACCATCAAAACTTGAAGATAACAAAGTTTACTAGATCAAAACCTAAGAAACCCGAAAATGTAACAAACTTAGATCTACAACAAATTAGCCATGGAAATTAAAAATGCTAAGTACTAAAGAGACATAGAATCAAATAAGGAGGATGATGGAACAATAATAATGGGAATCCATCAAGAAGCAAGTTGGCACTTGCCTACGGTTTGGTAGGTGGAGAGAGTAATGAAGAAGAAGAAAAGGAGTAATGGTGAGAATGAGTAATGAGGAGAGAGAATGGTGAGGGTGGCTTAAATATGGAAGGGGTGGTAGGTGGTGAAAGTTGGGCCGGGTCCAATGGGTCCAATGGGTCGGGTTGCACGGGTCCAACAAGGCTAACCCGAAAGTAAGACTAAAGCAGGAAATAAAATGCAGGTAATAAAATTACAGGAAGAATATAGAAATAAAATTGCAGGAAATAAATTGACATGAAAATTAAAGAGCAGCTAATTAATTAACATGAAAATTTAAAGAGCAGATAATAGAATTACAGAAAAATAAAGTGCAGAAAATAAAATGCAGATAATTAATTAACATGAAGTTATTAAGAATTTAAATACAGGATACTACATGATAAATGCTAAATAAATACATTCAGGCAATATACGTATTAAAATACGCATTCTGGGAACGGAGAGTGACATCTCTACCCTCCTTAGAAAAATTCCGTCCTCGGAATTTCAAATCCAAGCAGGATAGAAACATCGGGGCTAAACTAATCTAAGTGCAAGCAATTCAATGAAGCAATCCTTTTACAATATCCATAGCAAGTAACATATATGTAAACCCATCAATCTACGATATCAAGTAATTCTACCCATAAGGTGATAAGCATGAGGAATCAAAACAATCAAGGTATACAGAAAAAGATATACCTTGTGAGTCAAATAGGTGTGGATACCGTGATCGGATATCATCCTCACGTTCCCACGTTGACTCTCCCAAGGAGTGATGACCCCAAGCAACTCGGACAAGACTAATTGTATGGTTCTTGAGTATCTTCTCTCTTCGGTCCAAAATGGACACAGGCTGTTCCTCGTAAGACAGGTTGGTACCAACAACCAGCTCAGAGTGATCGAGGACATGGCTTGGGTCCGGTACATACCTACGTAATTGAGATACATGAAATACGTCATGTACCTCTCGTAACGAAGGTGGGAGTGATAAACGATAAGCAACATCGCCTATCCGATCAAGGATAACAAATGGGCCCACGTACCGCGGACTCAACTTCCCGCGAACGCCAAACCTAATGACCCCACGGGTAGGTGAGATTCGTAAGAACACGTGGTCCCCAACAGAAAACTCTAGCGGCCTACGATGCTGGTCCGCCCAATGACGATGCCGGTCCTGCGCAACTCGAAGTCGCTCTCTAATTCCCTTAACCAATTCAACCGTCTGAACAATCATTTCTGGGCCTAACATCTTCCTTTCTCCGATATCATCCCATGCTAGTGGCGACCTGCACTTCTTACCATATAATGCCTCAAATGGCGCCATCTGGATACTGGCTTGATAACTGTTGTTGTATGAGAACTCGACCAAGTGAAGGTGACTCTCCCAAGACCCTCCAAAATCTAGAGTACAAGCTCGCAACATGTCTTCTAAAGTCTGAATCGTCCTTTCTGATTGCCCGTCCGTCTGTGGATGGTAAGCCGTGCTAAATCTTAACTTGGTACCCAGACTATGATGCAAGCTCTTCCAGAAATGCGATGTAAAGCGGGTATCTCGATCCGACACAATACTGACAGGGACTCCATGCTGCCTGACTATCTGTTGCATATATAACTCTGCCAACTTTTCTGTAGATTGCCCTACTCTGAAAGGAAGAAAATGTGCTACCTTTGTAAGCCGATCCACTATCACCCAAATAGCATCTTTACCACTTGGTGATCTCGGTAAACCGGTCACAAAGTCCATTGTAATATGTTTCCATTTCCATTCCGGAATAGGAAGCGGTTGCAATAATCCAGCTGGCCTCTGTTGTTCTGCCTTCACTTGCTGACATACCAAGCAACGGGAAACAAATCTAGCTATCTCTCTCTTCATCCCGTTCCACCAGAAATGCTGCTTG
This sequence comes from Iris pallida, assembly GCA_029216955.1. Lineage (NCBI taxonomy): Eukaryota > Viridiplantae > Streptophyta > Magnoliopsida > Asparagales > Iridaceae > Iris > Iris pallida. Next base: position 3,002,234 of record JANAVB010025600.1, read on the forward strand.
ATATCTTGGTACATCTTGGTCCCTCCAGGGTGTATAGAATACTGGGAACTGTGAGCTTCTGCCATAACCTCCTGTCTGATATCTCCACTAGGCACACATAGACGTGATCCAAACCTAAGTGTACCATCTTCATGAATTCTCATCTCCTTCCTGAGCCCTGACTCACATTCTGCCCTAAGCTTCTGAATCCTTGGGTCCTGTGCCTGAGCTGCCTTGATCCTGTCTACTAAGTCGGATTGAACTTGCAGACTCGCCAGAATTCCTATATCATTAGGAAGTATAACTTCGATGCCCATCTCCTGAAGGTCTTCTAAGATGTGCTTCTGCGTTGTCAACATAAATGCGCCGCCTCTTCTACTGAGAGCGTCTGCTACCACATTAGCCTTGCCTGGATGATACTGAAGCTCCACGTCATAATCCTTGATCAACTCCAACCATCTTCTCTGCCTTATGTTCAGCTCCTTCTGAGTAAAGATGTACTTCAGACTTTTGTGGTCTGTGTACATTTCCACTCGGTCACCATATAAATAATGTCTCCATAGCTTCAAAGCAAATACTACTGCCGCCAACTCCAAATCATGAGTTGGATAATTCTTCTCGTGGTCTCGAAGCTGCCTAGATGCATATGCAATCACCTTCCCATGTTGCATAAGGACACATCCAAGTCCTTTACCTGACGCATCACAATATACAGTAAAACCTCCTGGTCCAACTGGCAACGTAAGAATGGGCGCTGATATCAACTTCTGCTTTAGATTTTCAAATGAGGCCTGGCATTCTACAGACCAAACGAATAGTACATCCTTCCGTGTCAAGCGGGTCATGGGTGCTGAAAGTCTTGCAAAATCTGACACAAACCTTCTGTAATATCCTGCCAATCCCAAGAAACTCCGTACATCAGCTACGGTCTTGGGTACTGGCCAATTCTTTACTGCTTCTACCTTCTTGGGATCTACTGCTACTCCAGCTCCTGATATGATATGACCCAAAAATGAAATATGATCCGTCCAAAACTCACACTTGCTGAGCTTGGCATACAACTGCTTCTCTCTTAGAACCTGCAACACTTTCCTGAGGTGGTCTTCATGCTCCTCTTCACTAGCAGAGTATACGAGAATGTCATCGAGGAATACTACGACAAACTGATCTAAATACGGCATAAAGATGCGGTTCATCAAATCCATAAATATCGCTGGAGCATTGGTCAAACCAAACGGCATTACTAAGAACTCATAATGCCCATACTTCGACCTGAATGCTGTCTTGGGAATATCCTCCTTCCGAACCCTCACCTGATGATACCCTGAACGAAGATCTATCTTGGAGAAAACTCTAGCCTTGCTCAACTGATCAAATAAGTCGTCGATCCTTGGTAGTGGGTACTTGTTCTTTACTGTTGCCGCATTAAGCTTCCTGTAATCGATGCACAATCTGGACGACCCATCCTTCTTCCCCATAAGTACCACTGGTGCTGCCCATGGTGACACGCTAGCTTGGATGAACTTCTTCTCCTTCAATTCCTCTATGTGCTGATACACCTTGGCCTGCTCTGAATCCGCCATTCTGTAAACCCGATCTGATATTGGTTTAGTTCCTGGTGCCAATTCTATACTGAACTCAATATCTCTAACCGGTGGGAGACCTGGAAGTTCTTCAGGAAATACGTCTAGAAATTCTTCAACTACCTTCAGAATCTGAACCTCTTCCATTGCCGTCACTACTCCCTGTTCTTGTTGAGTTGCCTCTGACCTGACCAAGGTGAACCTCTCCATGCCTGGAATATCAAAAGATACACTTCCACTACGACAATCTATTGTCGCATGACTGTCTTTCAGCCAGTCCATGCCTAAGATAACGTCGAAATTTCCAACAGGAAATTCTATCAACCGGGCGGGTAAAGGATGCCCGCACACTACGACACTACATGCTAAACTAACTCTACTAACTCCCACGAGCCCATTACCAGTGAGTATATTCAACCTCCCTGGCAATGCCTCGAACTCCACTCCTAGTCGTGTCGCAAATTGTGCAGATATAAATGAATGGGATGCTCCCGAATCAAACAATGCTACAGCGGGATATGAGGCGACGAGAATGTTACCTGCCACAACATCTCCCGATGCCAATGCCTCTTCCAAGGACAGTGTGAATGCCTGCCCTCGACCCTCCTTGCTGATTCCCATGCCGTGGCCTAGCCTGGTGCTGCTGCTGGCCCCTGCCTTGATGATGCTGGGGCGGTCTATGCTGGTGTTGCTGCATCGGCGGCCCCTGCTGCCGAAACATCTGAGCCTGTGATACTAACGGACGCTGCGCCAACGGCCTCACTGCCAATGCTGGTCCTCGATACTGTCCTACCCCTGGTGCTGGCAGAGCAGGAAACTGCTGCCCTGGCCCTCCTGCCCTCGAATTCATGGGACATGTGGTAACCCGATGATCTGGGTTTCCACATATCAGACACAGTCCATTCAATGTTCGACACACATCTCTAGTGTGTCCCATCTTCCCACAATAAGTGCAGCCCGCCGGGGGTTGCTGGTTCTTCCTCTGTTGCTGTTGTTGTTGCCTTGGTGGTGGTGCTGGCCCTCGCATCGCCACATCGTGGATACGAATGCCAGTGGATGGTACTGTTGTTCGGGGCGCCGCTCCCCCTCCTCCTTCAATCTGACTGTGGGATCTCTTCTGACCCCCAGTCCTTACTGCAAGCCTCTGAATGGTGATCTCATGCCTTCGAGTCGCCGTCAATATCTTATCAAAAGTCTGGTAATTGTGCCCTTCTATCAATTGCAAGAGCTCAAGATGAAACCCTTGCTGGAACCTCATAGCCCTCTGGCGCTCCGTCGCTACCATCTCTGGGGCAAATCTACTCAATCTGCAGAACTCCGCTGCAAAAGCATCTACAGTCTTGCCAGCCTGTCTGAGGTTGATAAACTTCTGTTGCAGCTCAAACTGTGCCACAACTCCATAGTACTTTGTCTTGAACCTTGCAGTAAAATCATCCCAAGCCACAGGACGTCTGATGCCTACTTCCTCTGCTTCCCACCAATCACGTACGAGATCCTGAAGTAACAACTTTACTAGATCCACACGTTCTTCTGCCGGCACCTTAGCGGCTGTCTGAATAGCCTCGATATCCTTAAGCCATGCATCTGCTGAGATAGCATCCTCCGTGCCTTCGAAACGACGGGGGTTGTACTTGCAAAATCGGGCTGACGCTCCTGAATCTGGCCTCGCCCCTCTTTCCAATGCCGTCTGTAATCCTTGGTTGAGTAGTACATTCTGCTCTTGCAACTGAGCGTGCATGCGCTGCTGGGCTAACATCTGGTGTTGCTGAGTGGCCATCATCCGTCTCATAATCTCTAGAAGGGCTGGTGTGTCCACTTGGGTAGGTGGAACTGTTGGTGGGGGTGGAACATCCGGATACTGCGGTCCAACCGCTGGTTCTACTATCACTTCTTCCTGGATAGTCTCTTGAGTTAGTACCGGCTCTTGTTGCTGACCAACATGGTCAGGTTGTCCATGCTGCTGTCCATGTTGTTGTTGTCCAGCTCTAACAGGTGCGGACGAGGTGCCCCTAAGAAAAGGGACAAGAGAACAATCAAACGACCGGACATGAAGGATCAATGAAGTCAAAGGATACTGGAATGTCAAGCAAGGGTTGAGAACAACGAATCATGAGATCAAGGGGGAACATATATGATTGAGACATCCTATAAATCAAAACACCCCACAAGTCTGAAACCAGACCTGCATGGGCTACCACTAAAACCTTGTCACGCCCCAGAACCAGAATACTGGAGAGCGGGGGAGTGACTCAGCCAGCTACGTATTACGGGTAGATGCATACCGTATAATACGATTAATGATGTCTAACCAGACGAGGGGGTGCATACTACATAAAGGTCTTACTATGGTCATTCACATCTATTGTCTCAATCATTCAAACAAGAAACAGAAATAGAGAACATATAAGATAAAGAAGTAAGGCGTCCCAAACGCTCAGTCAAAATGTTCTTAACATCTGGCTTTACAAAACATAGCCAAATGATGTAGTAAGGTATACACAATTGTTATCAGCTGCAGTCTGACTTTAGTTACAATTATGTAAAAAGTAAGTACAAGACAATCCGACTAACATGTCAGTGCCAAACGGCAAGGTATAAGGTATTTAACAAAACGAGCGAGAAAGTAAGAAAATCCACTCGAGTCCTCCTGCGATCGTCCTTCTAGTGTTGACCATCTTGGAGGTAGAAGTAAGCTGGATCCTCGGGGACTGGCTCTAAATCTGGCCATGCAAAACCAGAGAGGTTAGACCTCTAAATAGCAAGTACCACAAGGGAGGACGATATGAAGGACTAAACCAGTAAGTAAGAGAATATAATAATAGATCTCTGCTTGCTACTAGGACTCACATCACATCAAGACACTTCGAACCAACCTCCCAACCAAACAAGGACAGAAGTTGGCTCGTCATGTCCTGACATTCTGATCATCCTAGTTAGGTAACAGAGTACAGTGCACAAACAAATCATCTTGAACGGCCAATCAACTCCTACGGCTTGCTATTATGAGTTCCAAGTTATCCTGGAATAATACAATTAGGGATTCCTCAGTTCTTACTATGTGCAAGCAAGGCTAGTCTATCCAGTCAATCAATTGGCCCATGCATGAATTAGACGAGTCCTAGCAGGACGCTCGTCAATATACAATATGCAATAATAATAAAAGCAGATACTGTTCCCTGCCCGTGTGGCAGATTTACAGTATCTGTGGGAACCAGCCGGCCCGCCGGGTACTACTCGTTCCAAGGGGGCTGCCATGTAAGAATTCGAGAATCCATTCTCTCCATGCAATCATTATTTATTTAACTTAATAGTCCCTACGTTGAGTGAAATCCCATGCCGTGGATCATGGTCATTCAAATGAGTACTTTCGTACGGGGTACGATATGCACAACTCTACAACGATACCAGTGCGGTTAGGTTGCAGGTCTTACATAGCGTAATGCAACAATCAAATCTAACCACGGTAATCATGCCTTGACCATAAAGTACACATACTTCTTTTGGAAGATAAAAATAACTAAATAAATAAATAAATAATTTGAAGCCTGTATGTGCCTGTATGTCAATATTCGAGATTAGCCAGTCGATTACAATAGTTCATTTCATGAACGTGTCTCATTCATTTAATTCAATAAGGCGACTAGCCAGTCTCTTTAGTTCCAACTAGGAACGCATGATCAATTTTAGTCAAGCTAACAATTATTATCAATGGTATCAAGGCATGAAAGTCAACTAGTATTCAGTGGGGTCGAGTCTACAACCCTCAGGGTTTAATTTCAGTCAATCCGGGTATCTATAACTCAATTCATGACACATGGTACATCCCACGTCACAATCTATAATTAACAGAATTACTAGCATATCATGATTATATCAAGTTTATGCAAAAAGGCGTAAGGATATAAAATGGACGTAAAATATCTAATAAAATATCAATATTCAGGGCTATAGAATAGTCATGCGGTTAAGTCTAGTGCGGCCAGGATGGATCTTATGCGGCAGGGAAAGGAGTCGGATTTATGCGGCTCAGTGGGCAGAGGCACATGCGGCTGAAAATGCGGGAACCTATGCGGCTGGCGAGTGGGACTAGCTCCCATGCGGCAAGCAGAAGGGATGTTCCATGTGGCTAGGATGAATTGGGCTCATGCGGCCGAAAAGACAAGGCACATGCGGTCAGCGGAAAGGGTGCTCATGCGGCTGGCGGGAATGAGTCCATGCGGCTCAACCAAGTCGAAACCCCATGCGGCCGGGTCAAGGAGATTGCTTATGCGGCTGGCGGGGGGGGGGGGGGGAGTTCATGCGGCTATAAAGTTCAGGACCTCATTCGGCCAGCGAGTGAGTCTGGTTCATGCGGCTGGATTTGGAGAGAAATCCATGCGGTCAAGAAAGACGGGGGCGCATATGCGGTTAAGTGGGAAAAGTCCATGCGGCTAAGAGAACTCCCTATGCGACTGGGCTCAAATGAGTCTCATGCGGCCGGGTAGAAACTTTCCATGCGACTGAGAAGGAAACAACCCATGCGGCTAGGAATCACTTGCCGCATGAATTATTCATGCGGTCAAGTCAAGTACTGTTCTTCTTCTCCAAGTTTCAGAGAAGAAGAACACCATAAACCCAAGCTTCAAAGTTCCATAAAACCTTCATCCAGAGTCCAAATTCGAACTTCCTTAGGTCAAAATTGGGTAGAACAAAATTCTCTACAACATGGAACCATCAAAACTTGAAGATAACAAAGTTTACTAGATCAAAACCTAAGAAACCCGAAAATGTAACAAACTTAGATCTACAACAAATTAGCCATGGAAATTAAAAATGCTAAGTACTAAAGAGACATAGAATCAAATAAGGAGGATGATGGAACAATAATAATGGGAATCCATCAAGAAGCAAGTTGGCACTTGCCTACGGTTTGGTAGGTGGAGAGAGTAATGAAGAAGAAGAAAAGGAGTAATGGTGAGAATGAGTAATGAGGAGAGAGAATGGTGAGGGTGGCTTAAATATGGAAGGGGTGGTAGGTGGGAGTTGGGCCGGGTCCAATGGGTCCAATGGGTCGGGTTGCACGGGTCCAACAAGGCTAACCCGAAAGTAAGACTAAAGCAGGAAATAAAATGCAGGTAATAAAATTACAGGAAGAAATATAGAAATAAAATTGCAGGAAATAAATTGACATGAAAATTAAAGAGCAGCTAATTAATTAACATGAAAATTTAAAGAGTAGATAATAGAATTGCAGAAAAATAAAGTGCAAAAAATAAAATGCAGATAATTAATTAACATGAAGTTATTAAGAATTTAAATACAGGATACTATATGATAAATGCTAAATAAATACATTCAGGCAATATACGTATTAAAATACGCATTCTGGGAACGGAGAGTGACATAAGCCACTTGACACGCCTTTTATGTTTCAGAGAGAGAGAGAGCTTGAGCGATTTGTAATATCGGCCTAGCGCCGCTTGTAAACTTCTTGAATATCAATAAAGAGTTGAATTCGCTTCTACTTGTGTTCATTTACTTTTTGCTGCAAATGGGGACACTCTGTGCGACTCTGTGGCCTAGCTCAAATCAGCCGTTTCTGGACTTAGCCTTGCACGGGTGCAACCTAGGCCCATGCGGCATCACGCCTTAGCAAGGACGATCGCTCTTACGGGAGCGGGGCATGACAGATTGGTATCAGAGCAAGGCTTCACGTCCTTGGACTTCATTTCGATTTTCTCAGTTTTGAAAGCTCGGTTTTGAAACAAAGAAGTGTACGCTCTCTCTCATTGTGCCTTGGAATTTTCCATATAATAAGTCTAATATTTTCAAAAGCTCATACAAGTACTTGGTTGAACGAGATCGATAGGCGAAGGCCTTTGTGCCGAACCACGACATACTTGAGTTGGAAGGAACCGATGCTAAGAGTTGCAAACGCAAGACGTGCTTGAATAACCTTACACTGACAATAGCAAACGAGTACGCGAGATCGAAGTATAGTTCGAACAGAATGGTTATGCACGCAGCCTTTTGGCTAAGTTGTCCCGAGTATCGCGCACCTAGACTTTATGGTACAAACGAGTTGCGAGCGAGATCGACTATCGCTCGGACGAGAATAAGGGAGACTTAGAACGTATGTTGATAGAGACGCTACTTGACCGGCGCTAAAGCGGACACGGGGAAATGGTTCTTAGATTTTGAAGAATGAGCGAACGCGCAATTGGACATGTCGATCGGGAGTCGAATAACCTTTCGCGGGTTTGTAGAATGACTTGACTAGGAGTGGTGTATGTGATAACTTCGAAGAAGGAAAAGAGCGAGTGTCGACGACTAGTCGAATGGCTCGAACCCTGAGTGGTGTATGGACGTTATAGAAATTGTTTGAGCGAGACTAAAGGATTTACGAATAGAACGAGTACGTCGGCAAGCGATGATATCGCGCAAGCCTTAGAATTAGTAACGCTTAGCTGGTTTCGACTTCGAGAGTCTCAAACGAGATATCGTTCGGACGAATTAAGAATACGTAGTACGAATCATAAAACGAATGGAGGTCTTGGTCGAGGAAACATAGAAGATCATGCATACGATTTTGAATTTAGTTGAATGAATTGAAACTTGAATTAAGGTGAATTACTCATAGACGAGATCAGGAATAGCACGGTCGGAAGATAGCGTGCATAAGAAACGTTGATTTGAAGATACGAGAATGACTAAGGAATTGAAATTGATGTTGCTCGATGAAGAGTTAGCACGCGACAATGTGAATTGAAGAATTAAGTTGCACGATTCGGAATTCGTTGCAAAAGGAAGATCGTTAGGTTATGTACATCATCGATGGTATTGAGGCATATCAAAGATCGATGTACGATAACTCGGGGGTACTCTGATTCGATGAATGACGATCGTGTTAGAAGTTATTCTTTTGAAGGATGCTATGTTAGAAATGAATGTTTGGAATGAGGAAGAAAAGTGACCTAATTGTTCGGTGATAACCACAATGACAACGATCTTGTCTTGTGCAAGTGCAACTCCAGCCTCGCACATACGTCACGTCGGATTTGGGACGATCATTCCGCGTGAGCGTTGGCATGATGATTCATGTCCAGCAGGAATAATTGAACTCGAAATATCTTGACATGGCAATTTTGATTGCTTCAACTTGTGGTTTGAAACGAAAGTAAATTCGAGGATTGTTAGGACTTGCGATTGAAGAATGAGAAAACTTGAGAATTACGTAGGTCCAATCCGCGTATCGAAAACAAATTAGTCTAGATGCAAGCAAGAGTTACGCCCCGATGAGAATGATTATTCCGTGGGAGCATTGCATGGTGATTTATGAACCACCATGGATAATCGGACTTGCGTGAGATTGGGGCACAACATATTGTCAAAGATAGACGACCTCGTGATCGATTACATGAATTGGTTAGAGTTGGTGATTTAAATGGATTCGAATACGCGCAAACGATTGCATTGATGCGAATAGGTGATCGTGCTCGATGTTTAGAAATTTGAGTGACGCGAGCTTGGGTAGAAACTCCCGTAGAAATGAACAAATGGTTTGACCATAGGATTTGGGGCGGGCTTCGTGCAGCGACTTTGCACGATAAGCCACGGACTTGAGTTGTAACTATGACCTTGTGAGCTGACCTAGCGGATAGGCGGACGACCCTATGCCGAGTGATTGAACCTGTGCAATTGACATTACAGTATCGTCTGGACGGACGATAGACTTTGGGGCAACAAGACTTAGAGCATGAACGAAAAACTGGGAGTGTGCGTGATTTTGAGTCAAACAAAAAGTACTTAGACTTGGTCGACCCCGCTAAGAAGAAATCATACTAATTTCGTGGACAAGAGTGCTTGAGAAGCGATTCGGGTCATCTCGATGACCGAGATAAACGATAGTGAGATGCACGTGAGTTCGGTTTTAAATCGAAGTTAGCAAAACGATTGACAAATCGAAACTATCACGAGTAGCTTGTCCGACTTTGCTACTCGCTAAGCTTGGTTGAAATGTACGTATTCGGGGGATGAGTTGAATGCGTGCACGATCCAAACTCAGCGATATGATGAACTCGAATGCAGCTGCAAGTGGGTGTTGCGATGCGCATAAACGAACGAGTGAGTTTGCCTCAGCCTACGACTTTCGTGTTTGAGAATTACAACGCACCTCGTGCGACCGTTTCAGTCCCATGATACGTCGAAATAGCAACCAGTCGAAGAAACACGACAATTGAATAAGCACCATCAACTCTGAAATGAATGAAAAGCCATTCAATAAAATCGACCAAACGTATGCGACACGAAACTTGGAAAGGTATCGAGTATAGTTCGATGCCATCGAACGGTAAAGCCATTCGATAGGAATTGTCTAAGGTATGCACACGACGATGAGTAAAGGAACGGTAGGATGACCCACACTCAAGAAATCTCGAGGACGAGGCTTGTTTTGAGTGGTGTATTATGTAATGACCCGCTCCGCCCTAGCGGAACGCCGATTCAAACGGCAAGTGCAACGACTCAAACGAGCCGTCAACCCGAAGAGTTGGCATCGACCTGATGAAGAATCGATGCAAGGCTTACATTGGCCGTCAAGATGAATCCAGACTTAGACTTTCAAAGGCGCGTTCGGAGTATCGCTCGGCCGATACGAACATCGCTAAGGTGGGTGGCTCCGATGAACCTGTCTTTGCTTAGCCTAGACACTTAACAATGCGGACACTATCATGAGAATCGCTAGGCGATAACACCGTGCATGTTAATAAATAACTCAACGCACCTAGCTAAGGGAGTAATCCTACCTTGCATGCTTGTTTAGAATATGGAAAAGAACATGGAAAATATGAGAACTCTAGCACCGCGCTCCATGCTCGTGCTACGGCACAAGCTTACGTTCAAGTCCCCTACGCGTTCAACAATGAAATAATAAATGGATTACAACAATGAAATAGGAAGACTATCAACATAGTCGTTCCAAGTAGAGTATAGCAACATTGAAAGATTATGGGACCGATGGGTCGCCAAGGCGACTCCCGTACGGGGAGTTGCATAATATGTGAATGAAAGAATGAATGGATAAGTGAATGAATGAGCCAACGAATGAAAGAATGAATACGTGAATGAATCAATGAACGAAAAAACAAGTGAAAGAAAGAAAGAGTGAATAAAATATAAGAAGAAAAAGAATGGTTAGCGACAGGTATGACGGGCACGTACAACGGGGCTCGCTACCCACGCTGCACGGACGCCAACCTAGTCGATAACGCATTATGGCTAAAAGTTAGCCTACGGCTCGGAGACAGCCGTTAAGTTAAAATGACAAATAATACGAAATGGTCGTGGACAATCCCCTCGTATACGGGAGGTGGGAGATATAAGAGATTTTTGCGGCATGATCAAAGGGAGGATTGTGGCCGGCCTCGACAGAAATCAAAGGGGACTTACGGGCTGCCTGGGGGGGGCTTGACTACCCAGGGGACGTAAGTGCAGGGTATTTTCAAGACACTATCAATGTGTACCAGCCGCACGCTCTGAATAGTTGCGAAATACCAAAGGAAAAAGGGTCCAAAATGGCTTGTGATGCCAGCGACCGGTGCATATAGAGTTAAGTGGGCTTTGCTGGTGGCGATCCACGTGGAAGTCCTTGCATTGAACAAAGTGATCTAAGTTAACTAAATGAAGTGCCTTCTGAACAGGCTTGAAATATAACACACCAAAGGATAAAGAGTACTTCGTGAAATTGAGTTAGGAAACACGCCTACGAAGCGCTAGGCCTGAGGCAGGGACACGCCCTTGACATTGAATGCTTATGTAAATCACGATAAATTATTACATATGAATTGTTGACTAACTTGGTTTACTTTGGACAGGGAAGGCCGAACGGTAAGTATGGGTAAGTCGTGCATGAAATTCCATGCGGCACTTGTATTCGGCAACACGAGATAGGCTATAAAATATGCCATGTAAATGATCCTAAGGCAAGATTAGAAAGACAATGAATGATAGACGGTGCACAAAAGTAAATAAAACGTGTTTGGTAATGAAAGCATTGTGGGCGAGCTAGCCTCCCCACCAGTGCATAACAATGTACTGATAACCCCACAGTCTGCTTGCAGGATGCAGGAGACGTCGTCGGGGGCGGAGCTTCCCTCGAACGCGCTAAGGCGCAGAGCTATCTCTGGAGCCTTGGAGCGTTGCAAGGAGCTGGAGCACCATATACAGGACATAATGTATCGGAACAACGCCATAAATCATTCCATGTTTTAAGCCACTTGGCACGCCTTTTATGTTTCAGAGAGAGAGAGAGAGAGAGAGAGCTTGAGCGATTTGTATTATCGGCCTAGCGCCGCTTGTAAACTTCTTGAATATCAATAAAGAGTTGAATTCGCTTCTACTTGTGTTCATTTACTTTCTGCTGCAAATGGGGACACTCTGTGCGACTCTGTGGCCTAGCTCAAATCGGCCATTTCTGGACTTAGCCTTGCACGGGCGCAACCTAGGCTCGTACGGCATCATGCCTTAGCGAGGACGATCGCTCCTGCGGGAGCGGGGCGTGACAGTAGAGTCCTAGAGAACCTATAATCCTAGTTGTAGATGTATTATAAAATTTATTTCTTAATTGGTCACAGGCTCGTAGTAATACACCTATCCTAAGTACCACTACGACTTCGTACACTTTACGAAGACGAGACCTGCATGGGCCACCATAAAAATTATGTCACGCCCAGTCCCAAAATATGCGGGACCAGGCCACGTGGCAATAGCCAGCTACACAATCAAGCATATTCCAGTCCAACTCAAATACGTATATGCCGTCAAGTGTCCAAGTATCTATAGTATACATCCACAAATTATACTAAAACTACTAAGAAATCTAGATATGAAATACTACAGAAAGACGATAAATAGGCATCAACTGACGATACCTGAAAGAGTAATCCGAAGAAGTAAATCCTCAATATCCTATGTCAGATCTCAGCATATACCTAGAAGGAAACCAGGTCCTCATCGGGACGTACCAAGATACATAATATACATGCCGAAATAAAGTACAGTAAATATCATGTGAAGGGAGTAAACATATGATCCAGGAACGGGTAATAAAAAAATAGTCAGGTGATCAGTAACACTACTACTGTGCAAACTATATAGTCTGTGTGAGAAGTACTTGAGAACATTGTTCGGGGAGTGGAGCTCTCTTTAAAGGGTACATGTGCTGGCTCGTCACCAGCTGCAGCAACATCACTAACTAAGCTACAAGTAGCCCCTCCGTCTAGTGATCGTCCTTCCTACCCAATGATACTATCCCTGTCGCATCCACGTCCCGACTAGTCTGACTCTAGAAAGTGATAAGTCTAGAAGTTCAGTCAACATGTATACAGAAAATCCATCATCGAGTAAATATCCAATAAATCATAACCGAGTCTCCTATATGCCATGCAATGTGAATCCGTGTATTGTGTCCATGTGTCAGCAGGAGTAGTAATTTAAGTACACGGATGAGAGTAGGTGAATTGTAGAAGCATGTCCAAGTAAACGACTGATAGAAAATACAAGCATGTAAATACTGTAAATCAAATAGGCAAGGTATACTTGCCTGGAGTTGTCCAAACTGTGCTAAGACTGCAGTACCAAAGTCTATCCCACTATCCGTGAGAACCATACTCCATGCAATTATTTATCAACCCAAATCACAAAGAAATATATATCATACACTAAAGTATACGTATGACTAATAACTCCCACCTGGGAAGCTTGGGTCGTTCTAGTCACCTATTACCTTGGTTATCTAAGTCACTTGTAATTATATCATCTAGAACTAGGTCACACTAGTCTCTATAACCATTGTTGCGAGTAATATGAATTGCAAATTATAGGCTTAAAATATCAAGTCGTACCTCGTTATTCGTACAACGAAACTTACAACATGTGAATCGAGATGAGATGATCAGCCGCAAGATTAACAATCTTATCATGGCGATCCACATGCAACTAGTAAATTTCAGCGATATGGGATCACTGGAAACGCCTGATCTCAGTTTCAACACAAGGATTCCGAGATACGAACATAAATAGGAATTCAATTATAATTAATGGTGATACTTAAAAGAAAATCTACAGACATCATCAGACGATGAGACAAACATCACCAACATGTCCAAAAAGGTCAAATTAGCTAGGATATCCTACCCATAAGTCCAATTTGGACACATGAGCAAAACAGTAATTTCGGACCAAAATGATGTCCGCCGTTGGACTTGCCTTGCACCGAAAAATGTGTCAAGAAAAAAGTCAACTAAACCTAGCAAATTATATGTCCATGAATCCAGAATGATGATACAAACCCAATGGTATATCCGAAATTGGATTCTGATGAGCCGATCTCAAAATGACTCATTGGCCAAGACATTGGGATTCCGGTTTGCACAACAATGCGTGTCGGAGCCAAAGTCCTTCAAACATAGCAAATTATATATGAATTTTAGCTAGAATGAAACTGCGAGTCCACTGGTGGTGTCATAATTGGAATCCGGAGTTCTGGGTTCAAAATTAGAATTTTACAAGTTGAAAATTACGGTTTCGAGAGGCCAACTTTGGCGTCGATTTCAACCAACCAAAGGACATCCTATGAAGCTAAAATTTTATCTTACAAAGATAGTTATACCTGCTGCGCACTGGAATTGATGGTTCATCAACCAGAGCTTCCACGAAAGAGAAATAAATCTGCGAAGTTGGCTCCACGAAACTGCACAAAATAAACGTAATTTAAATGGTCAACTTGGTGGCCAGTTTTGATCTATTAAACAATCGAATTAACGGTTGAAATTTTACGTGAGTAAAGGGGTATATACATAGATTAAGACGAAAGAATCTAATCGACGATCCAATGTCGAATTGTCCAAAGAACACGCCTAAAGTTGCTGTCCCAAAATGTGATTCTGGATTTGATTTTTGCGTGCGTCACGACAGAATTTCGTACGAAAAGCACGAATAGCCTAGACTGCACGTCGGAAAAGAAGGTGACAGCCATGCGGAATTTGCCGAGGCCGCACACAGTTGTGGGCGATGGTGCGCGACCGTCGCCGTGCTGCTGTGGCGCCTGTATGCACGCGTGTGTGTGTGTTGTTGTCACTCCGGGTACTGTGGTCGACTGGGAGGCGGGTCACGTCACCGGCGATAGCGGCAGCCCGACCAGGGGAGGCACGGTGGTCCCGTGCTACTACAGCGTCGCTTCTGCTGCAGCTAACGCTACTTTTGTCGCGGCTATACATGCACGCGTGACGAATCGGTACCTCTCGGGAAGGGTGCGCCGCGCAGGGCTGCGCGTATGCCTGCTTGGGGTTGCCAAACCAGTGGTGGTGCATGGCTCACTTGGTGGTAAGCGGCCAATGGTCGCTTGGGCGTGAAGGAGAAAAAAATGGAGATGGAGAAGATGTGAACGTAGGAAGAAATAGTTGCGGCAAGGGTTTATATGTATATATGGAGACGGAGGAGGGAAGGAGAAGGAGCGGGGGGGGGGGGGGGGGGGGGGGGGGGGGGGGGGGGGGGGGGGCGGGGTTGAGTCACCGCGTTCTCTGCTAAATCTGCATGTTGGTAGAGTGTGCAGTACCACGCGGGGGAAGAAGAACTGCTGTGTTCTTTCCCTTAGAATGAAATGGTGCGGGTTAGAATGGTTCGGGTTCTAATCATATTCAATAACCCAAACCGATGGTCACCTGCCATGAGCTTTAGCATTTGTTTTAGGAGTTAGCTTTTCTAGGGAATTGGTAGTTGGGCTGGGAACTAGGCTAGGCTACTTGAGCCTTGCTTGGGTTTAAAGAGAATAATCATTTAACATTTTTGGGTTTGGGTTTCACCACCACTTTATTTAACTATAAAATTGTTGGTTAATACATACTACTATATTGCTATCTAATTCTACCACTCTACTTATAATATTAATAATATTGCTCATAATTAAGTAAGTAAATGAAACACGAGATAATCTAGTATTCTAGCCCATTGTCGAGCACCTATGCATATGTATATATTTCTTAAATTTACTCATATATTCATTAATAATAGTGGCGTATAGTCTAGGCTTGGCTATAGGTAATTAAATTCCTGAGTTTTAGTTTGGCGACAGGTCATGAATATATATAGGTATTTGGATTCTAAACTTAAATGATATATTAAAATATGAATACGAGTAAATAATTAATTAAATAAAAAGGGGAAGGGGTTTGAAGTCCCTAATAATATATTCCACATTCATATAGGCCCAAAGAGTATATGTACTATATATATAGGCTGCGACTCTACGCAAGGTAAATACCATACACACTCATATTGATTTAAAATAATTAAAATAATTTTATAATAAATAATCATATATATTAAATATTAATCTAAATTATTTATGATTATCGATCAAATAGTAGCATGAGGGAGCTCAATTGGGTGGCACACGAGTGGCATGTGTGTAGTAGACTCAAAATAGGTCAAAACCATATATTGGATCGATTAGATTTGATCGATGTCGAGCCCCAAAATTAAATTGGAATTTTGTTCAAGTTTTACGGTAGATGGTCCAATGGCTTAAATTGACTAGAAGTTGTGCAATGTAAATAGAATACAAAAGAACAAGTTTGAGTGGGACATGATATATCAAAATAAAGATAATATTGCCTACTACAAAACTCATGAAGAAAATTTCGAGATAACTGGCACTCCAAAAATTAAAGTAATGAAAAAGTACATTTAATGATCAAACTAAATCATAATAAAATTATTTATCAAAAATAATTCATCTAATAAGAAGTATTTATGTTATTTAACACAACCAGCGAGGATCCGACTTTGACTGATTACGACAATCCAGGCAAGTACACTACGAATTGTGATTTACATGATAAATTATGACTTGCATAATTTCATATTGGACACTTAATGGACACGTAGCTATTACACATTGATTGTGCCTATTGTACATCGATTGATTGTGAGTCGGGATTAGAAAAATATTTAGTTTACATGTGATCAATCCCCCATAATGTAATATTGTGCATAGCTTAGTCGCACATCGTGTACGTATGTCTAAACCAGACCGTATTCTGTTGTGCTTATTGTGCTTACCGGCCGGTCTCATGTAGGCTAATATTCCAATCACTATTACATTGATTATACTTGTTCATATTTCAATTATTGTACTATTTCCAGTTATAGGTTAGTTCATATCGTTATTATTGCATTATAGTTTTATTCACTATTACCTCTTTTGTAGGGTTGTAATTTGCTCATTTCCTGATTGGATCCATTGTAGGTGAGTTGGATAAGATGATGTTCTCTAGCTACTATGGTCCAGCTGAGGACGTAGCCAGATATGAGCTAGCACAGGACCTGGAGCCAGCTGTTGATGCAAAGATTTAGGACTTGAGAGTTGTATTATTTCTTTCTAGTGTTGATGATGTATCGTTTGATGTTATATCGTGTAGTTTGTATGATTGTACATATAAATGCTTAGGAATTGCCTTACTCTTTCCTCGAATTTGTATTCGGATACCCTTTATAAAGGTGTACTCCAAAAGCATAGTGATATGTGTGCTTTGTATTTGTGTTCTGATGGACGAACTAGACCTGTGATGAGAGATTAACCTCCGTACATTTTGAGGATATACGAGGTTTATAGAGCTAACTACCGCTGTTAACAATAGGGTAGGTTGGGCGTATCCAACTCGTATCTAGTTATCTAGGAACAGAACGTGACATATTTTTAGTGGTGGCCCATGCATGTCATTCCTAATGGTACTTAGGCATTAGAGTACTATTGGGGATCCTGTTAGTAAGAAAACTCAATACAACATAGGACCATTTGTGGATTTTCTATTTGTTATCTTTAATATTTGTCTAAATATATTTTCTAACGCATCTCCTACAGACATTTATGTTATCGTTCCTCCATTCCAGAGAATGGCAAAGGGAAGAAAGGAGACACGGAGCCACACTTCTAGCATAGTGGCTTCCGAGGGAGAATCCTCTTCCGACCTCGTGGGTCAAGAGACGACTAGGACCCCTCTACCACCTCCATCCCCGGTTCAGGTTGGCATTCATACTATTCCAGCCTCGAGATCTATGCATGCATAGGGGTCTTAGTTTTACGAATTTATTAGGGGTATGATGGAGACCCAGAGAGAGCAAACCGCTATTATGAGATAGGGTATGAAAAATTCCTACTTAGTAGCCTTGGTCGACATGGACAAAATGGCCACTCAGCAGTAGACCCCACAGCAGCATGCTCGGTCCATGGTTGGCAATATCTTGGATTTAAGAAAATGGGTCCCAAAGACTTCAGTGGCAAGAGGGGATTATCTGCGCCAATGAATGACTTAAAGATATTGAGAGACTCCTTTGTGTTTCCAGGCTTCCAGATGATTTGAAGATAGAGGCCGCAGGACTTCAGCTTCACGATCTGGCAAGGACTTGGTTCAGGAACGAATCCAAGCTCGCTGTGCCAGATCTTACTTGGTAGAGATTCAGAGAGTTGTTCCAGTTGAAGTTTTTTTCACCTGTGGATATAGAGATTCTAGAAAGACAATTCCAAAATTTGGAGCAAAGGAATCGGACAGTTGAATGAGTATGCTTCAGAATTATCACGCCCCGGTCCCAAAATCCATAAGGATTAGAACAGGTGGTGTGCCAGCATACATACTTCATAGGTATACCCAATTTAATGGACATATGGAAAGTATCTTCAGTTGTAAAAATATAATCAATTCATGGCAGTCATAGACATCTATACTCATCCATAGATACAAACATAAGATAACAAGGAACATGCCATCATCGTGTTGTATAAAGGAAACTTAAATAATGTCAAATAATATAAAAGTAGTCACATGGGAAAAAACCCCATGGATATAAGTCTCAAATTAAAATGCAAAAGAACGGTACAAGTCTCAAATAAAAAAGTAATCACTACAAGTCCACAACTCTGACATATAAATAATAAAAATGTCTACTCAGGTGCAACCTCGTCTTCCTATGCAAAAGAAGAATAGACTCCCGGCCCATACGCCTTTGGCAAAATCTCATCACCTATATCTGAAAAATAACCAGGTCCTCAGGGGACATTGCAAGGCACATAATATACAAGCTAAAGTACAATAAATGAAATATCTCAGGATGACTAAACCAAACTGACGTGACACTTTGAAAGACAACGTTCGTAAGCGCAGATATCTCCAAAGTAAATGCAAAAGGATAGGAATATACATATAGCCGTACAACATGTTGGAGTCTCAACGATAACTAAGTGATAAACATGGATCATAGGAAGCAAGTATTCTCTCCTATTAATTATATGTACATAATATAAAAGTGTAAGTTCACAGCATGGCCCACGCAAGTAGTAATTGTCATCAACTCTCAAGAATCGATAAGTTGCATCCATAACTTACGTTCTGACCTTTATCTAGACGGCAAATCCTATGTACACTTCTTTAAAGAAAATAAAATGACAATACCAATCCTGTCCTACAGTCATCAGGAAATTCGGTATCTCAGGTAATCAAGCTCAAGTATCAGGAATCATACATGTGTCCATCACATATTGTATCCTACAGGTATAAATGGAAATAAAATCCAAAGATCTACTACAAAAAATAACCATTTACGGTATACAAAACATGCCGTAAAAAATCTTTCATGGCGTACATTTTGGTGCCGTAAAAGGCCATGCCGTAAATGACCCTCTCCATCTTTTTATAATGTGCATTCGAACGCTGTAAATGACCATCTCCATCTATTACAATGCAGATTCAAACGCTGTAAATGACCCTCTCCATGTTTTTACAAAGCGCATTCAAACGTTGTAAATGACCCTCTCCATATTTTTACAACGTGCATTCTAACATTGTATAGTCCCAAAATATATAGGACCATAAATACGGTACATGCCAGCAACATTTCGCTAATGGACCAAAACTACCTATCAAGCCCATTAGCTAATGCTTAAGCTGTAAATCATGATAACAACCTAGAATAACAACACAAGTCATAGGTACACAACTAATCTCATCCATACAGAAATAATAAGACACAAGATATCAAGTCCAATAAAATAATACTGATGAAAAGATCTATCCAGTAGAAAAATAAAAATAAAATGTGCAGATAAGACATCGCGAAACCAAAGTAAAAAAAGTAATCATCAACTACAAGTCTGCTAAAATGAAAGAAATAAGGTAGCAAGTCTAAACAAAGAAACAATCATGGATCAAGAGAAGTCCTCTGGCATTA
>JANAVB010025600.1:3027053-3029553 GCA_029216955.1 Iris pallida
CACCTCAGGAATGTTGTGTCCTTAGCGACGAGCTGAACCATTGAGTCCCAGCGGCTAATCATGGGGGACGGGCCCATGGACCACCATGTAGTTAGGACATGCATATGAATAAATCCTTATTGCAAAACCTAACACTGAACGATGATGGTAAAGAATGCTTCTTATATTCATATACAAATTGTGCTAACCTGTTTTGTGCAGGGATGACTGTCGACGATGGGTAAGTTGATTATGAATTATTTTATTGTCATGTTTCTTATGAATGGTTAAAAAGAACCTAGACAAGTAGAAAGATCACTCGTAAATATGTAGCTTCACAAATTGAATTAGTGTAGATATTTTTGAGTTTTGGCGCAGAGCCGCTCGCCAGTACATGATGTGTGCTGACCCACATTCTGGAGAACTGGTGGAGTCACCTGCTCTAGTGCGGACACGATAAGATCCTCGATGTGCTCTGTCTGTCTCTACCGGACCTCCAACTGGATCTCCTGTTGTGCTTGTATCATCACATATAAGGTCTGGAACAACTGCTGGGGATCCATCGTCTGCCCAAGCTGGGGTGAACATCATTGGCGACATCTGTGGAAGTGATGGCATCGGTGGTAGAAACTGCGATGGTGGTGGAAGATCATCCCTCCTAAAGCGATGCTGTCTGATTGTCCGACTGAGCAGAAGTACCTCCAACTGGTGGCAGGGTCGTGTCAATTTGAGTCACTACATACTCTGTAAGGT
Source organism: Iris pallida (assembly GCA_029216955.1). Taxonomy (NCBI): domain Eukaryota; kingdom Viridiplantae; phylum Streptophyta; class Magnoliopsida; order Asparagales; family Iridaceae; genus Iris; species Iris pallida. Next base: position 3,027,786 of record JANAVB010025600.1, read on the forward strand.
AACCGCGAGGTTCTTGTCTCTGGCTTGTGGATCTATTGCACTATGTGTAAACGAAACTTATAAGCTAAGGACAAATGATATCAAGGCAGATGCATAGAATTTCGAAGTCGATATATGGAGGTCAAGAACTTAAAACAATATAGAGATGTTGATGAGATCCTATGGGTATTTTTCTGTCTTATTCGCATGCTCATGTCGGTACAGTAACGTAATCGAAGTGATTAACATAGACCTACATGGTCCACCACAAAAATATGTAACGCCCCAGTCCCAAAATAAGTAGGACCATAAAAAATGGTACATGCCGGCAACATTTCGCTAATGGGCCAAAACTACCTATAAAGCCCATTAGCTAATGCTTAAGCTGAAAATCATCATAACAACCCAGAATAAAAAACAAGTCCCAGGTACACAACTAATCTCATCCATGCAGAAATAAACACATGATGTCAAGTCTAATAAAATAATGCTGATGAAAAGATCTATCCAACAGCAAATAAAAATAATAACTGTCCGGTTAAGACATCCCAGAACCATAATAAAAGAAACTAAAGTAATCATCAACTACAAGTGAGCTGAAATGAAAGAAAATCGGGTAGCAAGCCTAAATAAAGAGACAATCGTGGATCAAAAAAAATCCTCTGGCACTATCTCGTCATCTTGTGAAGGTATGTCACTTGTCTCGACTCCAGAACCATAAACCTCCTGGTAGTCCTCCTCCCTAACTAAGCTTGGAGAGATTACCATGTCCTCAGGGGACTATCAAGATATATATAACATGCCAAATATAACAGCACAAAATATGCAGAGATGTAAGAAGTAATCAAGAAAAAATCAACTAAGGAACAACGGACTAAGATACTAAGATCTAAGACACAAGGAACCTAAGATGCTTGCATCCCATACTATTCGTAGCTAACAGGTCAAATCTATAGACTGTAGTCATGACAAGCACTCCCAATCTATAGTATCTCAATCGTAGTCAAGGCAAGCACTCCCAATCGAGATTGTAGTCATTCCTAGTATCAGCTCAAATAATCCTATAGACTGTAGTCAAGGCAAGCACTCACAATCTATAAAATGTCACAAGTCAAGTCTTACTCAAGTCAAGTTATGTCAAGTCAAGGGTACAGTGGTATAGGACTAGACAACTCTATCATGAGACATATTTAAACATGGAAACAGTATAACAAATATGAAAATATAAGAGAGTCAAGAACGTGTGTGTAAGCTAAAAACAAGATATAACAAAACTAGAGACAAGATAAGCAACATGAATATAAAAGTATGAGGAAAAGGAACATCAATAAATTAAAGCACATGCATATAAAATATACTGTACGAGGGCAAGGTATACTTACTTGGCGGTATCAAAAATATCCCGCAACAACTCGTCAAATTAAAGAGCCACGAAACCTGAGCTCCCACAAATGTTTCTGGATGCTGAAATAGACATCACCAATGTGTTCGACATAAAAAAATGTCTCAATTTGACTACCATATGTCCAATTCTGGACACAAGAGCAAAATGGTAATTTTAGGTCAAAATAGTCTCCATCGTTGGACCCTTTTTGAACCAAAAAATGTACCAGAACCAATGGCCTCTAAAGTCAAAAAAATATACACCTAAGAGTCCAATTTTTTGAAACGAACCCAATGGTATATCCAGATTTGGATTTCCGATGTGCCGTGTAAAAAATCGCCCGTTGAGTTAGATCATGAGCCCGTCAAAATAGCGTTCCGGTCGACCTTCTCAGAATTAACCAAA
>JANAVB010025600.1:3034553-3037053 GCA_029216955.1 Iris pallida
TAGATCTTGCATAAGTTTCTATATGCCTTCAGCAGGGAACCTAACAAACTGCAAAGTAAAGACTGTTACATCCATGAAGCAAAATACAAACGATTTGATTGCTGCCATTAAATTTTGGAAATTAAAATGGCACCAGTCCTTGCCCTACATTCAGTAAATTTTGCAAATATCAAGTAAGTAAGTTATCGGTATGTTAAAGATTGTTCAGGATCAAGCATATCAGAAGAAAAAGGTACCTTCCTATAGAGCCATCTCGGTGAATGGTAGCCTCGACGTAAGAAAAATTAAAGAATGGCATGTGCACATGTAATGCCAAACATCCAGCGCTGTGTTCCCTTAGTTTGCATCAAAAGTATCATATTATATAATGGCATATATCATTCAATACTCATAAAACACTATATTCAACTCTGCCTATATAGCTCTGCAAAAGCTAAATTGATGAGGTAGGCTATGAACTGCCTTGCAACAATCAACAAATAGTTCATGCTCACTAGCACACCTCAAATTTTATGAGGCGAAGCAAAAAACGGGCACAGAATATTTGAATCAAATAAATCTTTAATGTAGGTATTTTTTTTCCATGCATGAATATTCAGGTGAGGTCTAGTATTTAAGCATTAAACATAATTAAAATAGAGATGAAAGGGGAAGCATTAAAAAAAGAAATATTTTAATATTTCAATCCATATCCTTGTATTAAAAAAAGAATATTGAAATATTTCAATCTATTTGTCTTTATTCCGAAAAAACAATCCATGTCCATGTCTTAAAAAAGAAATATTAAAATATTTTAATCTATTTCTCTTTATTCCCAAAAAATTGTGTTTATCAATATGACTCCCTATCTTCTATTGACCTCATGTAAGAGGCAACACCTCTCTCACATATTCTGAAATATGAACATAATGTGATAACAAAGTATATATGGTGGTTATATCAACATTTTAGAGTACGTACTCAATATTTTATTTAAAGTTTACATATTGTTTAACATTTATGTACTCAAATGATAATATAGTATACATGTTGTGTGCTTGTGAACATATATTTTCTTTTGAGATAATTTGTGAAATTTACTCAAACTTTTACAAATTCATGCAGAAGCACTCAACTCCAATTTGATAAAAGGAACCGCTTAATAGATGCCCAACCTTTTTCTCAAACATGGGTGAAATCCTAATAACGAGGGTATCAAAAACTTATAGACATTCACATACTTCTATTTTTGATATAATAAATATTCATATCAAATTAGTCAAGTTACTTGCTTCCTAGACTAGAAATGTATATGTTAAACTCTTAGAAGACATTTGCTTATTAACAAATGACAGACACTAGCTATCAACCAAAATGCCATCTTGGGATCTTTTAAACAGGGATATTTTAGCTTGCTTAGATGTTAATGAACTCTGATTCCATGATCAACAATCTCACTTTTGTTTTGTACGAACTAAGGCTACACATATCCAATAGGACTATAGGAGTTACAGCAAACAAACTTTATTAAAAAAATATAATGGGAATAATATAGATGTGTGAATCAATTCCTGGAATCTAGAAGATAATATGCTAAGACACCTATACTCCAATCTCATCCAAATATATATTATTTCATCAAGATGGTGTGAAAGAAATAAATGGATTTTTAATGAGCTTGCAGAACCATTTAAATGCATGTCTATAACATTACAAAGAAGATAATGGGTAAAATATGAATAATGTTGTACATAGAAACTTCCAAGGGCATTACACATAACTGCAAATTAGATAGCCAAAGATGAATGTTGTATATATATATATATATATATATTAAATATATATATATATATAATATATATATATATATATATATATATATATATATATATCTATAAATATATATATATATATATATATATATATATATATATATATACTATAATATATATATATATATATATACACACAAAAGATTTATTAGAGCTTTTCCTTAACATGTGGAGAGCTTGCTCTCAACATGCCTAGTGAAGTTTAGTCCCACATTGGAAAAGTATCATGAGGTATCTCAACATATATACTGGTATGTGTTGTTGGGATATGCACATAGGGTGGTGACCCTAAGGAGGAAACCATGTGGGTGATTTTACAAGGAGGTAAGGTTAAGTCTCCATAGTAAAGCTTAATGCTTTTTGCTCTTAGAATTTATTCCATTGGAGCTAAGCCCCATAGGAACTTAGCGACTCGGACTCGGGCTCATGAGGCATAATGTGGCGTTTTGTTGGCGTACTTTGAACTTAGCACGACAGCATCGTCACTAGGCGCATAGTGTGCATGTTGCGCGTGTGGTGCAGGTGCGGCGGTAGGCACGTTGGCTGGTGGCATTGTGCACGCGGTCCGCGTATAGTACATGTGGGATGCACTGTGTGTCGCAATCCACACCCGCTATAAGGGCACGTGTACGTGACAACGCCAGCCCTCACCGTAAAATGGTGTGGAATGCTGTAGGTTTTCTACTATA